>JAECUM010007652.1:0-31236 GCA_016617855.1 Megalonaias nervosa | reverse complement strand
TGGATTTAAGCAATACTTTATTTTCAAGTGAAAAATTATTTGTTATTTTGGTTATATGACTCTAAAAGAGAATAATAGAAGCTACATTGTAACAAATTTTAACTGAGTAACCAGATTACATTATTGTAATTGCAAGTTTGTAAAAATGCTTAATCAACTATGCTTAATCAATTTTTTAAAGATTTTCTTTAATTTTTTAAAATATATTTTCTCAATAATGGCACTTTCAAAAGATTTCTAAAAGCCTTTGAAACAATCCCTGTACCATGTACATGAGGGCAAATGCACGCGAGTCTTCAAATCATACTGTTCTTCATTTCTTTGTTGCGGATAAAACATTACCGTAACTATTCATACATAGCACACTAAAATGCATAAAGTTACAGAATGGCTCTTTATAGTCGGTATATGAACTAAACCCTTCGTTCCAACCGAATCAACACAGACGTGAGTGTATCTGTGTTTAGAAGGAGGGGTTTCCGTAATGTGTAATCACTCACTTTGCTTCATTACAACAGTCCATTGATAGAATTGCAAATTTATGATTTATTTATTTGTCTACGTACTTGTAGTAATTTTAGGCATTGGTTAAATAGTATCTGCTTCACTGCTTTTTTCCACATTTTCACAAATACGAGTGAAGTCAGAAAACAACTTTAACCTTGCAACGCTTCTCCGTTTTCGCAAATTCCACAACATAGCATTGTCAGGGACGTTTCTGACCTACATAATTGCATTTTAAAGTTAAACCTTAAATAACATAATGTCTATAGTTTGCTTTCTATGAATTGTATATTTTTCTGATTATATTTGCCCGATGATTTACAAAAACAGACAATCTAATAAACTGATACTTCCCAGACATAGCGATGTTCGCCATTGTTTCCCTGTTACTGGTTCACTTGAAGTTTCATGCTAATTTATGACGAAGTAGTGTACAAGAGGCAGTTAAAATATCCAGATCACCAATTCTGATCTTAAAACACAAATTGCTATTTACATACTATTGTTAAAGCTTCGAAACACAAATTTGTATGTTTTATCATCGAGGGATAACATGCAGAAATCGTGCAGTGATACTATCTGATAGCTGCTAACCTACTCGGGAAAGGGTTAATGGTCAATCAGCTATCAAAACACATGCCTGTGAATGTGCAAGAGTTTGTTTGTTGGCGTAATAGATATCAAAACTAGGCCTTGGTCCTGATGGCTTGATGAATACATTTTGCTACAACACAACAGTAGAACTAACCTGGCTACGGCGAGGGGACATCTCAAAAAGTATTGTCAGTCATGTACCTCTAAAAAAATCACAGGGTGAAGTCATTTTCGCTTTCCTAACAGAAGAAGGCAAAGTTTACATTTTTTAGGCGACTTAGTCACCCACTTCGCCTGGTAGCGTGACCCCTGCCTCGTGATTGAAAAATATTGCCATGGTTTTTCACCAGGCTTTTTATGATGTCTGGTTGGTCCTAATTGAAAATGGTGCTTGTCTGATGTCCAATATGACCTCAACACAGTGGCCATCTTGAAAACCATGTTACTACTGCTTGTCCTGAATGGATGGTCATATCATGATGGGGTTTTCACTGAGACACTTCTTATAATGTCCAGTTGGTCCTAAAGGAAAATATGGTTTTGATCTGACATCCAGTATGGCCACCAGTCAGTCATCTTAAAAATCATATTATGGCTACTCCTCTTGAATGGACAGCCAAGTCAACATGGAGTTTCAACTAAAAGACTTTTTATGATGTCTAGTTTGTCCAAGTAAAATGCTGCCAATCTGACATTCAGTCCATTATGTCAGCCATTGTACAAATCTTGTTATGACAACTTTACATATCAGAAAATCATACTGACATAGGGTTGTCACCAGAATAGTTATGATTTTTGTTTGCCCTTAAATGAAAATGGTGCTGATCTGATGTCCAATATGGCTGCCATATTAGCCATTCTGAAAATCTTTGTTACTGCTACTTCTCCTGGGTTGAAAGTCATATGTTGAAAATATTATCTTTGCTCCTCTCCAAATTGATGGCTATTAGAGACCTGGAGGCTGACTTGGACATCTGAATACTGTGGTGTCAGAAGGTCAGATGTGTTAATTTAAGTCTGTCTACCAAGACCGAAGGTCTAAAGTTATTTAGACCCATGGCAGACTGTTGAACACTGGATAAGTGGGTGTATAATTAAGTGCCATTCATGGTTCATTATTCTGATTCTTTGTAACAGTTAACCATCATCAGTTCTCTTTTTTATAAGCTATTTGATGACAAGATTCATGCTAGATGTAACATTACTTGTTTCAGTTAATTAATTTTTCACAGGAGCACTGCTTATTTCGTAAACTAACGTAAATTATATGTACTAGACTACATTAGCAAGTTTGTTCTAGCGATATTTCACCTTATCAGGGGCACATAATAACTGTGCCATTTCTTGTGAGGGCAATACTTTTAAATGTAATTATTCATAAACAGTGGAGTAGTATTTCACAGTGAAAACAGATATGGGATTTTCAGCAATGGATAATTAAAAAATGAGTTGAAACAGAATCCTCAGTATTTGATCTTCAAGTAGTGTAATGTCAACTGTTGTCTTGCAAGGCACATTTTAGTGTAGTACAGCTTGAATAAAAAGCAGTTTGCCACTGACAACAAAATGCTTGTTTTGCTTTTTGCTTTGTGTTCAGTTAGAATGATTTACTGATATTTGATCTTTTTTTCAGTTCCTGTACCAGTATAAGAGGAATTTAACACTTGATATGAGGTTTGACTCGGCCGCCAAACAAGTTTGTAGTCAGGAGCTAGAACTGGTTAGTGCTATCATGTGTTTGTTCAGAATGTGTGATTTTATTATACATTTCATAATGAGATATTGAAATATCGCAGTGGGAGAAAAAGGATGCAAGCCACAGTGGCAATACCACTTTTATCACCACAGGGACAATATCACTTTTTCAGCTGTTTACTTTTTTCATTTGGGAAGTATATCTGCCATTATAGCAGTATTTCCATAATTAGGCCTATTTCTTTTTTTTCCTTCTCTCTCTCTCTCATCCCCCCCCTTCCCTCCGCTCCCCATTAAGATAAACAGATCTTAACATGTGTCATGACTTTTGACTTTGTATTATCCATTTATGTAATCAGTGAGATAGTGTCATCAGGAATACCTAAAAATGAACCCCAGACAACATAAAGGAGGCTTCAGGCATTAACATTTTTTTATAACTAGGTTTCTACATGAATCATGCAAATTGTCCATGACCAAACTTTTATGACCTGTTGCTATTTGATATTCTGTTACCTGTGCAGTAATTCAACCTGATACACTTGATAACAGACTACATATTTTTAAGAAAACTCCTGCTTACATATAGTAATAAAATTGGTTGAGTAGCAATTTTAACTGTCATCACAATCATCATGACTGAAAACAATGGAGAAATCTGGCATTGATTAGTGTGTGTTGCTCAGTCCTGTATCAAAAATAAACTTTTCCATAACTTCAGGACCAACATTTCTGACGACAAGTCATCATGTCTGAAAACGGAGAAATCGGGCATTGATTAGTGTGTGTTGCTCAGTCCTGTATTAAAAATTGACTCTTTCATAATTTCAGGGTCAGCATTTCTGAAGACATGTAATCATGTCTGAAAATGATGGAGAAACCAGGCATTGATTAATGTGTTGCAAACCTAAATTAAGTGACAGTGAAAAATTGTGTGCAACATCTTGTACTGAAATAGACTGCAAGCTTGCCAGTACACAAAAATTGAAAGCTAATTGTGTTTTATTAACATGGAAAAAGGAAGTCTTCAAGAGTACAATTTAATATCCAAGTGCTTTCTTTTGGTTGGTAAGAGCATGGTATACAGCTCAGCTGGCACTAACAACAAATGAACTGATATTACATGTATGGCCTGCATGCTTCATGTGTCATATGTTGTGTTGTGTATCGTTTGTCCATCGATTATTAGGTCCTTTTTTCTGGTATGATTTCAGTTCAGCTTGGAATTTGATCCAAAATCATATATCAAGTTATCTTTGTTGTGGAAGATGACTCGAATAAATAATTTCAAAAACATTGATTTAAGATAAGATGATCAGGCTAAGAGATGTATAATTTACATTTTCACTCACATCATAGTTGACTGTAACAAACATTTCAAACTGTTGCAAAAGGGATAGAATTTCACAACCTATTATATAAACTTTTATCCTTGAGATATGTTAGTCACATATAATTCTCTTTACCAATGAAATAAAAGCATTTCATAAGAATGCAAACATATCATATTGCAGTAAATCTCCATGATGTCACATGGTGTTGGTCAGTATGCACGTGACATCACAGAATGTCAGGTCAGCTGTATTCCCCAGGCTTTGTCTCTTTCCCAATGTTTCCATCAATTTAATGAGTCAAATTGAAAGTATGTCAGGGATGGCCCCAAATCGGCAACCTGAATATTTTGTCGCCAATTTTTAAAAATGTCGCCATTATCTGTAATAGAGTTCTGTTTGTCTCGACATCCTCAGGACCATGGTGTTATTATCGACATAAGTGGACATTTATATAAGGGGGGGGGCCTAAAATAAATTTAAATTTTGCACACAAGTGAAATTTTTAAGAGGTGGCCTATTGTCAGTGACTAGGATTCACAGAGAGAGAGAGAAAAAAAACAATGGAAATTTTGATTAAATGAAGACAGCTAGTCTGAATTACTCTTGTATATTGACAACTTACATTTTTGTAGTATACTCCACAGTGTGTTAAATAATGTACATGCATATGAAAAATCCACGAATTTGAGTATTAGATCATATGTTAGAACATTGATGTATCAGTCAAATCCTGTTAGAAAACACATGTATAACATGTATATATGTAAAATGGTAGTCCTCATTTGATCTATATCACATTGTCGACAAACACATTTCCTGAAACAATTCACTCTGATATTCATTATCCTAGCAGCACTTGGCTGTATAGTTGTTTATATGCTACATGTACATGTACTTAAATTGGCATAGATTTTGGTCAGCTAGAGACAACTTCCATCAAGCTGAGGCTACCAAGGGGATGAGGCTATTCACAGAGACATGATAACATGTGAACAAATTTAAAAGTTTAACAAACATTCTTACCAGATGTCCCATCTTCATTTAAGTTGATGGCCAGATATCTAATGTTTCAAAATATTGGAGATATAATTTGGATTTTATGCTGCCATTGTTAACATTGGCAGCGTAAAATCCAAATTATATTTCCAGTATTTTGAAACAGTATATTGCTGCGGCAAAATTGTAAGCATGAATTTTTTGTTGCAAACAGGAAACCTTCACAGCACAGTAAATATGTTCCAATCACTATAAAAAAATGAAACCATGCTTTTATTTAAGCTTGTTCCTGACTTCCTTTGATCAAAGGTCGTCGTCTTGCTTTGGTGAAGGTTCATGTGTTACTGAAGGTTCCGCCAAAGGTCCTCTCAGAAATAAATGCCTGTTTGTTATTACTGCGGAAACATCAAATAATTGTAGAACATTGAGACAGAATTTTTTTCATTTGCTTTGTGTGTGTGTGTGTGTGTGTGTGTGTGTGTGTGTGTGTGTGTGTATGTGTGTGTGTATATATATATATATATATATATATATATATACACACATACATACATACATACATTTACAGAATGATCGTTGCTGCAAAGATAACAGTTTTCTTTGAAGTTTCAGCAAAACTATTTTTTTCTAGGCTATTTAGAAAGAAAAAGTATTGCTGTTGTCTGATTGATTGCAGTCATTCCCATTTCTCCCGTCATAGGTGGTGTCAGGTAGCATGACTGTTTGTGTTATATTACAGTAATAAGGCAGCCATCAGCATAAGAGGATTATGATATAACAGTGCACAGTTGGCATGGTTTGTCAATATGACCAAAGGATTTGTGTATGTAACAATAGATTCCTGTGCATTTTATATCCAAGTTTGCTGCTTCCTTTCATGCTGCCTTTGAATTTCTCCACTCCAAACCCAAGACTGTATATACAGTTTCCAAGAGCCAAACGTTGTCTGCAAAAAAATATCCAGATTGTATATTTTATTGCCAATAATGGAGAAAAATCGCAATTTGCGACATTGGCAAAGCTGAGCATGATCCCTGCATGTATGTGTGTGGAAGCTTTTTTAAAGTCATATTTGTAAAAAAAAAAAAAATAGTAACCATCATTATTTTGCTGATTCTCAAGTGTTATTACAATGTAAATTTAAGTTCTACGGTATTGTTATGTATTTTGAAAGATTGCAGACCGTTTCTTGCAGTTTTCCTATAGTTTTCTTGTTGAATTATTATTATTATTATTTGCATTAGTAGTAGAAGTAGTAGTTATAGTAATAATAGTAAGAAAAATGCAGTTGATCATTTTGTTATCATGACCAGATTTATTCAATTTTTCATGATGGCCTGTAATTTCACAGTTTTTCTTGAGGAAGAAGCAACACCCTGTTTGAATGGCCTTGGATGTTTCTTTGCTTGCTATTGGTGGTGTGTTTTGGTTCAGGATTCACTGAGGCAGCCTAGGATGAACTCTGTTAATAACTTAAAACAGAAGTCTGATTGGTTCTAGTCATTTAATCATTTATTAGAACAGCCTGAGTTTGAGCAGGAAAATAGTTGTAAAATCATGGCCCCTGATATTTCTAAGGTTCCTTTACTGCCTCTAGATTAATCTAGAGATCAGCAACAGCTGATATTAACACAGCAATGTCCAATCCCATATGGTATGGTTGACATAAGAATTTTTGCATTATAAAGACATGTGATTACGTGGTTATCCAGATCACCAGAACTGGATCATTAACATCTAGTAGTATCTCATATGGAGGAGTGAAACAGCATTCCTTTAGCCACAGTGCATCGACTTTGATCTTCTGGCCTTGAGAATGAATCTGAATGAGTGGTGCTGATAGGCAATGTTAGTGTAACTGTTTATGATGACAGAATTCTGATGTTGGGCTCTAGTTTCATATCTTACTATTATAAAGTATCCGTAGAGATGGAAATTAACTTTAAATGGTATTTTACTGAGTTCAGTGATAACTTTTTGATTATTAGGCGAGAATCTGTTGTTACATATTATTATACAGTATTATGTTGATGCACATTTTGTAACCTTCAGAACAGTGGTCCCCTCCTTCTGTGTATGCATGTGTATAGTAGGAAAGCTACTTGTAACTTAAAGCAGTTAATATCTTCATTTAAAAGTAGCATTAATTACTAAAATGTTCTTCTTGTCTTAAAAACAGAGTTATTTCAAGGTAACATAAATTAATAGTTCTTATTCTCTGGCGTGAAATGTGAATGGGGAGTTGTTGGCATGGGCAGGACAAAACCATTCAGAAATGTTATTTAAGGCTGGTACATACGTTATTTCATATTTAAAATAATTTTCTTTCCATTTACTCCATTTCCCCACTGCCACAGAATCTTTTATGATCATGTTTATTTGAGTCTCCCAACAAAATATTTCAGCAAGTGAACTTTACCCCTTTACGTCAAATCGAATAACTTTTACTTTTTCTTCGAAAGTATTATTTCTTTGTTTGTGTGATGACATGTTAAAGTTTTGCAACCATTTATTCCTATGTTGCTAATTGTACAGTACTGTAATTTAATTTTGCAGACGAAACTTTTGTAAACGAAATGCCTTGTTATAAAGGAAGTGATACATGTACTGTCACAAGATTTTTTTTGGTCTTTGTCTGGTACCCTGTTTTGTTCAAGGTTAATTTTCTGTATGTGTGTGTGTGTTTATCCACAAAATCTATACTTAGCCTATCTGACCATGTTATGAACTTGACAATTACATCTGGTTGTAATCACCAATACAAAAAAAAACATCCTTGGTGTGAAGCCCAAAGCTCTATTGAAACATTGCTGATCCCTTTTCTCTCTGGCCATGTTATGATCTTGCCAGTTACGTCCGTTCATAATCGTCAGTTTTAAAAAAAGAAAATTGTGTGAAGCCCCAAAGCTCTATGAAAACATTGCTGACCCCATTTCCTATAAATGTTGGTGTTAATGATATAATAATAACCTTGGTGATACATGTGCTTGGTCAACACTTCTTTCAGTAACGAAAACCTGACATTCAAAAACAGACATCAGGAAAGATAATTGGATTACATACTTTACCATAGTCAAATATTGGTTATGGACACATTAAAATAGATGTGGCTGCTTGTGAGGGGTAAGTTTTACATTTTTGCACTGATATGTTTTCCACTGTTTGTGTAAGAGGGGTGTCCTTTCTTGAGAAGTACTTTTGAACACAGACTCGTCGGTACCAAGGGATTCTGGCTGTAAAGAGTGGTTGGTCACTGATCGGGGGGCCGCTCATAAGGGAGACCACTGTAATTCCATTGATTTCATTGTCTTTTTCAGTTTCAAGACTGCAAGTCTCAACCTGACGGTCAAGGTAGGAAAATCCCTTGTCTTGTAGAACACATGGATGAGCAGGGGATCTCAGCAAACTGTCGCCAGTACTTGACAAGGATGGCTGCCATTGTATTCAGTGACTACAGACTTATTTACAAATTTGCAGATGTGTGTAATGGGGACATAGAGAAGAATGGTTGTGGCAGATTAGAAGACAATGAGAGGGTAAATTACTTATTTATCATTTATAAACACAGATACTTGTAAAGTGTACTTTATCCTGTTAGATAGGTTTACTCAGTACAATTTACTTTTCATGCTTTGGGGATATTTACCTCTCGTATGTGTAGGTCAGTTTTTAGCTTTACTGTCCAACAACAGAAGAACTTGTGGGATGGTCTTGTTTGGACATCCATTAGCACAAGTTCATTGTCTCTGCTCCTCCTAAACTACGTGTAAGCTTGCCAAAAAACTTCACATACATTGATCCCATTCACAAGCTGGTCCTAAATGAGATGTTTTTACAAAAATACTTGTTGTCATGTCTTGTTGGTCCTAAATGAAAATGGTGCTTATCTTATGTCCATCATACCACCTCAATGGCCATATTGAAAATCTTGTTACCTACTCTTCCTTCAAGAATGGTCACTTCAGCATGAGTTGTTTTTTTTTTTTTTTTTTTAAATGTCTTAATGATGTCCAGTTGGTCTGGAATAAAATGGTCCTGATCTGATGTCGTCATATTTTTCCGTTTTCAGCATCCCCATTCCCAGGGGGCAACACTTGAATGTCTGGCCAAGCATTTGGCAACTTTGGCCCCACAGTGCAAGAAACAGTTGTTGAGGGTGGCTGAGTTACAGTCGGATGATTACCACATGGACAGACCTCTGTATTATGCATGCCGTGAGGATCGTGAGCGGTTCTGTGAGAAAATTCCAGCAGGAGGTGGCAAAGTTTTTGAATGTTTATTCAAGCACAAGTTTGACCAGGAGATGTCCAAAAATGTAAGTGAATAATTAAAAATGTTAACATATGGCAGTGAAGAACAATCTTGCCAACTGAGTTTTAGGATTCATGTAAGGTGTAAAGTTAAAGAAACCTCAAATGACCTTATCTGACCATTTGTATTTTGGTTCAGATTGTCTCAAAAGTAAAAAGTGGCAGAGAAATAGTGCTGAAACAATTACTTTTGCATGTGGGGCCCCGAGTGGCCGAGTGGTCTAAAGCGCTGATCGTTACGGATCACTGCCATCTCACCTCTGTCTGCGTGAGTTCGAGTCCAGGCTCGGCTAACATGGGTACGTGAGAAAGCCTGCCAGTAGCTTCTCGTGGGTCGGTGGTTCTTCCCGGGTTTTCCAGGGTTCTTCCTCCACCATTAATACTGGCCGCCATGTATAGCCTATCTTGTGCTGAAAAATGGCGTTAAACCCTATAACAACAACAACAACAACAACAACTTTTGCATGTTGACAAACTACTCCAAGAATTTTAATATCAGGTATTTACAGATCTTTCAAATGACACTGATGTCATAAAAATATACACTGGTATTTCTAAAGGTACTACCCTGCTTGGCCATATTTAGTTTTAGTATCTGTTTTATGTAAGATTTGTTTTAAGATCTGAAACAGTCATAGAATATCATACAATTTTATTTTGCACAGACATATAATGATACACTGTCTATCCCAAAGTAGGTTGATGATGCCAAAGCAAATGTTTGTTCTTAAACGGTTAACTCCTTTCTGAATAGAACAGTGTTCATGTTTTCTGTTTCCTTTCCTACAAATTGCTTTTATTCCAGTGAGAGTGATGACTCAAGTCAGTTAAATTTCTTGTGGGGAAAAATAATGTGTTATGGTCAGTATTGGTGTCAGTGTTCACTTTTTCTTAACATCTAGATTCATTTCCTTTATTCTGTTATACATGTAGTCTTGCAACTTTATGAGTATATTATTGTTGAGGTCTTGCAGACATTACATTTAATCATAAAACCAGGATGAGAGCACTTTTATTTCAGCTCTATAAAAAGAAGTATTTTACTACCAATGGCATCAGTGTCCACATCTGTACATGTAAAGCATACATGTGTGTTAGCTTTATTGTATCTCAACCATTCTTTTTCCCTAGGTCCTGGGCAATAGTTTCATGGCACCTACACCATGTGGCAGGAGCTAACTTGGCTAATTTTGTACATCATATACATTACTAACACATTTTTGTTTTTTGTGTCTAGCTCAGATTTTACATTCACAGATGTCTTGCTTGGATTTTAAAACTAGGAGTCCAGGACTCCCATTTTGGTAAAAATAGGAGTCCCAGCAGCCAAAGTTACAGTGCCCTGCCAAAAGATGTGAACTTTGCAGATTACCGTATTTCGTGCATTTTTTCGTACCCTTTAAAGGTCACCGGCCATACTCTAACATTTTTCTTTTTACACCAGATTTGCATTACATGATTAAAAGTAGTTATACTCGCACAAAAAGAACAAAAAAATTATCAAGTGCAAAGAAGAAATAATAAGTTAATTACTAGAAATAGAAGTATACAATACTGTTACTTCCCCTTGGCTACAATTTCCCACCTATAGAGGACGCCAACCTGAAATGATGTACATTTATCCCCATTAGACAAAGTACATGCTTCTTGTTGTCGAAAAATAAAACACTATAAACTATGGCTATGGAACATTTAGATGAAACTACTGAAAACTAATTCACTGTTCAGCCTTATATCGATATGCGTGCACCACTCACTAGATTGTGTCACTTTCAAAACTGTTTCATTGTTTCAATTTATTTTGAAATTTCCCGTTAATACAGGTAAAAAGGAGTCAATGCTGGCTTCCCTATGTTGGCAGACTTTATAAAAAAGAAAGAAGAAATCGGCACACTTAAAAGAGTCCAAAGGAACCAAACTTGGCTTCTTTATGTCGACTGACTTCGTAAGAAAAAATTGGCACGCTTAAAAGATACCAAAGTCAGTTTCCGGGGTTGGTTTGCTTTGTAATAAAATAACCTTTGTATTTGATATTCTATCAGTAAGTTTAAGCAAGGAGTTTATTGCTCTCTGCGAGTTGTGTTTATTCATCACCCAGGCTTCTGTTTGTTTGCCATATATAATCATAATTGATGTTTGCAGGGCAGATAGTATACAAAACAGTAACTTGCTTTAATAATACTTTTGTAACTCATGCTAGCGAAAAGATTATCATTTGCACTCACAGTGAATGTTATTTAAAATAATGATTTTTATTTGCAAGATACCGTCGTATAGCTAACCTGGATACTATACAGTCTTTTAATTTATCATACATGAATGGCAGGTGCCTTCAAGCAGTCGGGTGATATTTTCGTCTCTTTTGCGATTTTGTTATCTGACAAAAGCGATACACACAAGGCCTACAGTAAGGATGCATGCACAAGCTGGCATCCATTTCTTTCATTTTATTTTCAGATAAGTGTATGTTTATCAATTTTTTTTGTACCGTGCCGGAGGGGGCGGGGGCACAAATTCAACACAAATTATCACCTTTCTTATTTGTATGGAATAATGGAGCAAATATGATTGACGATATTGACTGGTAATGACAAGCTTTTGCATTACGTGCACACACTAAGACAACTTGAAAAATAAAAACAAACAATAAAATTAACTGGTAAGAGCTTCATATTGCAACAAATAAACACTGACAAAATGCTCAACATTATTCTCTCTCTCTCTTTCATGTGTGATCAAGTGTGTATTATATGCAGCAGTGTTACAACCTGAATGCTAAAATTAAATATATTTGTTATAATATCTCATGTACACTACCCTTAGAAAAATGTATATGTATTCTGTAGAATATTATCTGTTTAGTATTATTGTTTTATAAATCAATATTGATAATTTGACCAGAAGACTTAAATTGAAAATTTCGTTGTGTAGATGCATATACTTTTTTAGCATTAAAAAAATGTATATAAATATTTTAATTAGAATGAGCAAGATATGTGAGTTTGTGTTTTGTCTTGTATATATGTACATTACGAAGGATGATTATTTACTTTGAAAAACAATATCAAGATAGTTTGTTTAAATTTAGTTTTTTTTCCTAAAACCTATTCCTAAAACCTGTCTTACATAGTATCTACTTGTTGTTTGAAGAAAAAGAACTTGTTCAAACTATTGTTAAGTTGGGCTGAATTTTCTTTCGAGTTGTGCCAAATTGTCTTTGGGCCAAATTGACTATTATCCAACATAAATGATACAACTTTCCCATCCCTCACTCTGTTTGATCCCACAGCTTGAATCCACTTTTTTTCTTGTAAACAGGGTCTTTCAGAAAAAGAAACAACCCTTTTTCCTATCATCACTCTTTTGGTTACATCCATATGCAACACAGTGCACCATATTCACTGTACAAAAGCATGATCATAAGATATATCACATAGACATTTACATTACTTGGGGAAATTAAAACTTGAATGGCTTGGTTGAATAGAAGGGATAAATATATGTGATATCCATTTTTGGCACGCGGAAACTATCGATTGTTTACGGAGATTGCCGAATAATTTTTTCATATAAAAAACGGATTTTTAAGTCTAATTAAACATTTTTATTGTGTGCATACATAACAAATGTGTTTTGTTTATGACTATAATAATATTACACATTTGTACAATATAATGGCCAGTGACCTTTAATTTTTTGTACACAGTCCAGTTATCAAACTAATAATTATTTAAATGTATCATATTTTTTTGTACATATCACTTTGTATTTTTTTAAAAAATCCTTTAAATTATGAGATATAACATTTCTAGTAAGAAGATTTACATTTATAAAAGAGATCAAAGATACCGTATAGCCATTTTGTTTTTACAAAAATTAATAATGAATTGTTTCTGAGAAAATACAATGATTGATGCAATAAGCTCTCGTATTGTCATTACAATATCTACTGGTGGTATTAACTGGACAAAGGCCATAACAGAACATAGTTATTAATTATTGTTAATTAGTTCTTCTTATTAAGTCCGTTACTGTAACAAAACACCATGTGCGTTGTAAAATGAGTTTGGAGCCCTATGATGTTTTCTTATCCAACAAAACTTCTATCTGAGTACATGCTAAAGTGAAGACCACAGACTAATGATGACTTAGTTTTATTGTTTCATTAATGTCATACACAAAAAAAATCATAAAAACCTTGGGATTTTCTATCATCAATTTGAAAGTCATGGACTCTGTTAAATCAATTCGTACATACACATTCTTTTAAGTGCTTGTACTGTTTTGACTTGGATATAATTAACATTTTGTTACGAATCTATTCTACTATATATACCCCTCTATTGTTATCTTTAGTGGCAAGTTCAAATAACTAGTAATGTGTATGATCGCAGGTCTTTACAACATCTGCTGTATAGACCATGGCTTCAATAGCACATTGACATATTTTCATTTCGCTAAAGAGAACCTCATTTACCTACTCACAGCCTCACTGATTATACCTGAACATGTATGGGTATTTCGAATCTTGCCCTCTGTCTGGTTTCAACTGGAATAACCATAACACTGCATAGCCATGTGGTTCTTGTAACAATGTATATCGTAATTAAAACAAGAATGAATTGTTAATTTAGAGGTTTTTTTGATAATGGAATATAGTTGTGTCCTAATACATGAGGATGATCACAATTGTTAGGTAACTGGAAATCGTCTTTTTTCTCTTTACAAAAGCTACAATTAAAAACTGCCCTGAATAAATACGGTCTTGTACAATGACAAAATTCCTCTCTCTCACACACACACACATGCTCGCATGCATTAACAAAGATGTATTTTTAAGTTCCTTGTATGTTTTATTGTAATTTGAAAATGAGGTTGTTGCTGTAAGAATACAACTTGCACTTAGTTTCTTGACAATGTGGACTCAGATTGTTGCGTAGACCTACAAGTAGGTCTCTGGTTTTTTGTTTTTTTCTGAATACCCATACATGTTCAGGCCATCTTAATCATTTTGCCAACATTACACAACATAACAGCTACAAAGTATGCTCTAAATGCAGACGAGCTTGCATACTGAGACATTATGCTGTCTCTCTCCCTCTCTAAAAACAAAACAAAAATCGTTTTGAGTACTTTTATTTTTATAGTTATTGGATTCTTGAGTCGAGAGCAGAATGAGACAGAGAATTTATGTTTATTTTGTACGTTTGTTCTGTTGGGTTCTTGAGTAGAGTGTGTTCCATAGAACATGTTTGGGTATGATCCCATTATTTTTCATACCTGGTCAGTACCACAAAATGATAATTATTTATTTTACATGTAATTTTTTGTACACAGAAATTAATAATTATTTTTTTGTGTACGAAAAATTACATGAAATACAGTAGAAGAACTTTTGGTTGCTACGGAGTTTTAATTTCCACATTCTTTATAACACTGACATGTTACTCTTGTTTGTCCATCAGAGTGTGACTGAATTTTGCCAATTATGTCAATCCAAGGAAAGGTCTCGATATATCTTGAGTTCGAGGTCACATGCTCCACTTGTTCAGGTACACTTGGGAATGAACACAATAATGAAAACTAAAGTTGTTTGTTTGATGTGGTCTTACAAATAACCAAATGTACATCTCTGGGTCTTTCTGCCTCTAAATTCAATCACAGTAAATATCAGCACATTTTCCCACCCAGCAGCCAGTCCAAGTCTTTGAACTTGCCACCCAGCTATTGCATCATGTTCTTTTGATGTACTCTTATAATGGCAACGTGCTTATCTTAGGGTTTGTCACCTGCTGAATTTTGTCATTGTAAATATCAGCACAACTAATTGATGAACACAATTCCCATTCAGAAGGTGGCTAAAGTTAGTCTGGCAAGTCTTTGAATTTTGCTGCCCACCTTTTACATGCATACAGAGGACTCCCGCATAAGTGATTTTCTGCATCCCAGATAAAAAAATTTGCATCCAAATATGCGTGATTAAGTGTTACTGAGACCTCTGATTCACATCATATGTCAGAACATATTATGTTAATCTGTTGTCCATCCATATGGCCAACCATTCATCTGTTCATTATTGTATTTCTGCACAAAGTTTTCACCATCCACCATTTGGCATTACCAAACTGTAGATTCCTGTAGATTTCAGGGTGAAAAGGTCAAGAGTTGGACTCGTGACTGAAAGGAGAATAATGATTTTTGAGTAAAAAGATAATCCTACATGACAGATCTGATCAAATGTTTGTGGATGACTTGCCCCAGGTTTTAGTAAGGTAGAAGCCTTACTGATTTCGTGGTCAGAAGGTCATTAGTCTAGGTCACTGGATGATAAATAAATAAAATAGGTTTCTAAACAAACAATTCAGTTCTGAAAGATGTATTTTTACCAAAGTTTGTGCATAACTTGAACTTTGGATCAGAAATAGACCCATTGATTTTTGGACTCGAAAGGTCAGGTCACCGACTGAAAAGGAGAAGAATGTTTTTCCATAATTACTTTAATTCCAGACCACAGCCTGACCAAAGTTTGTGGATGACTTGCTGTTAAGGTATGAAAGAAGCATATTGATCTAGGGGCTGAATGGTCAGACCTCAAGGTCATTGTGAATCGAAGAAAAACTGTTTGAAGAACAATTCTTGTTATAATAAGTTCCTTGAGCAAACTTTTTGGATGGCTTGCATTTGGGTAAGAATGAAACGTACTGATTTTGGGGTCTTCATTAAAATCTCACAATCATGGGAAGTATGATAAGAAAATAATGCCATTGAAATCCGTTGGTCAATAATACCCACAATTCCCTTAACAAAAATTGGTCTTAGTTAGGGAAAAAGGACTGCATTCTTGAGATAGTCTTGTTAGGGGTTGCAGCCCTTAGATTATAAAGCAGATTTTAAGAATAAAAATTTAAAACAAAGAATAATGAAAACAAAATCTTTGTTTTTATTACTCTCTGTAGTACATGTATATTGATATGATAGAAAAGAATGCTCTTTTGGTTTTTTGTGCCTTTGATGCTAACTCAAAGCATGCATGTATGCTGTCTGTATGTATATGTGTATGTATGAATGATTGAATGGCTGTGGTCTTTAAATAAGTAAGGAAGAGCAAAACCAACAAGATTTGTATAATTGAGAATATAATTTATTTCCCTGAAATACAAAGTGAAAAAGTATAAATAATTTACAGCATGGTGAATGAAATCCTAAAGTCCTGATTAGCTCAATAAAGTAATCCGTATGAGTTCCAAAGGTATTCCAAATAATGGTCAATAATGTACTGATGTATCCATAGTACAGAAGAATTGCTATGATATAATCCCAAAATGGCTTCAAATGAATTCACAGCTATAAATCCAAATGGCCTTAACATTAGCTGCCTGGTGTCCCATTTTTCCTTTATTTGCCCTTTATTTTGGACCTGAATACAGGTGTGTGTTTTCTGTTTTAAATATGTTTTTATATATATATAAAAATTTAATTAAAAATTGTCGTGTAATTTTCTTTTTAGAACAGGCACCAGGTTCCATTCTTAGAGTAAATGTATTGTATGTGTGTAGGGATATAGACTTCTAAAATATGATTGTTTCATTCGAATCAAGGCTGTCAAGCCAGTCTTTAACCACCATATTGGATTGCCCAAAGCTTGTGCACTATCACTGTATCTCATCTTTGTCATGTTGAAAAGGAATGCAGAAGATTCAGAATTTTCTTCAGCAAAGAAAAAAAAAAACAACTGGAAGGACAATTATGCTGTCATGTTTAAATTTATAAAACCATCTAGTAAAGGAGAAAAATTTTGCATTGTGCAAATTGTGTAATTGTGATTTTGCTATTGGGCATGGGTGCACCCATAACATAAAACAGTATGAAAAAGCTAATAAACATCAGTTTGCTGCTTCATTATCAACAGCACAGCCAAAATTTAATATACATAAATACTAGAGAGAATATTGATGTAATTAGATTGGAAGTTCATTTTACTAAATTTCATTTAGAAAGAAACCTTCTTCTTTAAGTTGCTAGTAATGTTCGCAATTTTTTTCGCACACTTTTTCCAGACAGTAAAATTGCAAAGGATTACTCTTGTGCTAGAATGAAAACTTTCGCATGACTTATTTTATGTTTAGACTTTCTTCTTTACCACATTCTAATACTGATTGTGAGCAGATTTATTTAAGTCAAAATAAACAATTGCACAGAATTTAGATTGTCTGTGAAAGATGGTGCATTGGAATAAATAATGATCATAAAGACGAGGTGTGGAAAAGACTCCTATAAACAGCCCATATCTGATGACTTATACAGAAGGTACAAGAGTGCAATACATGCATTATTGACATTAAATAATAACCAAGTTATTGTCCAACTTTACTAATGGTTGTAGATGTAAGTTGTTACATATGCATGCATTAAAGTTTTAAAAATCAGTATTTGTTTGTGAAAATTTGTATATTTTGTCATAAGCAGTCAGTACTTTTGTACTTTGAGGTTGTCAGCTATGACTAAAATGAATTTCACACTAATTCTGTGCAGTTATTATTCCCATCAATCTGAATATTTTGAACACTGTAATTCCAATGAATGATTAAATTAAATACACAAATTCCTTATAGTAGAACTCTTCCAAGATAGTGATGCTAGTAAGAATGCCTCATTGTAAGTATTAATTCTGTTGTATAGAATGCTAAATGCAATAGATAATGTAAGATGTATATTCATTATTCAGTAATCTGAACTAGTACACAGGGTCATGTGCTCTACACTAATCAAGCATTACCGTATTTCATGTATTTTTTCGTACCCTTTAATTTTTCGTACACAATCCAGTTATCAAAATAATAATTATTTAAATGTATCATAATTTTTCGTACATATCATTTTGTATTATTTGAAAAATTCATTAAATTATCGGACATAAAATTTCCACTAAGAAGATCTACGTTTGCAAAAAAGATCGAAAATACCGTATTCCCATTTTGTTTTTACAAAAATTAATGATTAATTGTTGGTGAGAAAACATAATGGTTGAGGCATAAGCATGGGCGCCCACAGCATAGGTCAAGGGGGGTCACGTGACCCCCATGGATATCATACTGCAATATATATATTTAATCATGCAAATGAAGCTGAAAATATGTCACAAGATTCTGTTCAAAACGCTTAGTAAATATTAGCTTTAGTTTCAGACTGCCTACTATACTAACTCTCCCGGCTGTGACTGACTGACCCCCCCCCCCATTTTTGTAAAAGATCCTGCGGGTGCCCATGTGCATAAACTCTTATTGTCATTACAATATCTACTGGTGTTTCTTAACAAATGAACAAAGGACTTCACAGACCATACCTTTAAATATTATCGTTAATTAGTTCTCCTTATTAAGTCCATCACTGTAAGAAAACACCATGTGCATTTTAAAACGAATTCGGAAGCCTTTTGATGTTGTCTTATCCAACAAAAATTACATCTCAGTACATGCTAAAGTGAAGACCACAGACCATTGGTCAACTAGTCTTATTGTTTCATTAGTCATACAAACATAAAATATAAAAACCTTGTCATTTTCCATCGTAAATTTGAAAGTCACGGACTCTGTTAAATCGATTTGTTTATATACATATACTATCTTTTAAGTGCTTGTTCTGTTTTGACTTGGATATAATTAACATTTTATTGCAAATCTATTCTGTGATATACCCCACTATTATCTTTATTGGCGAGTTCGAATAACAAATAATGCATATGATCGCTTGTCCTTATAACATCTGCTATATGGACAACGGCTTCAATAGCACATTGACAGACTTTCATTTCCCTAAAAAGAGCCTCATTTCCCTACCTGCAACCTCGCTGATTTGACCTCTTCAGTCGATTCTTGCCCTCAATCTGGTTTCAACTGGAATAACCAAAGCTCTAAGAATGTTTAATTACCGTGTAAATAACTGCATATCCATGTGGTTGTTGTAACAATGTACATCGTAATTAAAACAAGGACGAACTGTTGATTTAGCGGTGTTTATTCCTAATGGAATATAGTAGAGTCGTAATACATGAGAATTATCCCACTCGTCAGGTAACTGAAAATATTTTTTTTTTCTCTTTGCAAAAGCTACAAATCACAACTACACTGAATAAATACGGTTTTGTACACTGAACAATTTTTGTTTGATTGATCTCTCTGGCGCGCATGCACACACGCACACGCGCGTGCGCACTCACGCATTAACTTCAATGTTCATTTCAAGTTCTTTATTTTTTATTGCAGTTTGATAATGAGATTATTGATGTGGTAAAAATACAACTTGCACTTAATTTTTTGATGATGTGGGGTCGTATCGTTGCGTACAATTTACCAATAAATAATACCCATAACTTATACATGGGGGCCCCAAGTGGCCGAGTGGTCTAAAGCGCTCTCCATTATGGATCACTTCCATCTCACCTCTGTCTGCGTGGGTTCGAGTCTTGGATTCGGCGAATGTGGATATATGAGAAAGCTTGCCAGTAGCTTCTTGTGGGTCGGTGGTTCTTTCCGGGTATTTCCCGGTTTCTTCCTCCACCATTAATACTGGCCACCATGTATAACCTATCGTGTGCTGAAAAATGGCATTAAGCCCTACAACAACAACAACAACAACAACAACAATAACTTACACATGTTCAAACCATCTTGATCATTTTGCCTATATTACACAACATAACAGCTACATATGTTCTAAATGCAGACGAGCTTGCACACTGAGACATAATCCTCTCTCTCTCTCTCTCATAACAACAGTACTTTTGATTTATTGTAATTAGATTCTTGAATTGAGAGCAGAATGAGACAGAAAATATACGTTTACTTTGTACGTTTGTACCGTTAGGTTGTCGAGTAGTGTGTGTACCGTAGAACATGTTTTGGTACGATCCCTTTATTTTTCGTACACGGTCAGTACCACCAAATGATAATTATTTATTTTACATATAATTTTTTGTACACTGAAATTAATAATTATTTTTTTGTGTACAAAAAATTACATAAAATACAGTAGGTCAGCTTGGCCTGTTTAGAAAAACCCATGATCTCCATTCACATCATGTCTTGTATACCTGGATTCAACCTTGGAACTTATGAATAAATCTATACATCATTATTAGAATGATATCTTCTGAGAGTACAAACTCATTCTTAAAGGAAATTAGTATTGAAAATATTAATTAAATAACCTTAACAAACGATAATCATGAATGATAATTCACATTTTATAGATATTCATAAATTCTAAATTAAGAAATGTAATTCATATTGCTTGAAAAGTACTCTGACATAAAATATACCCCAAACTCATGCATCTTCTGCATTCTTTATGCAGTGTCGAGAGAAGCTTGTTCAGAGGCAACAGATGATAGCAGAGGATGTGAAAGTAGACAAGACTTTTTTTATTGCCTGTAAACCTGACATTGACAAATATCGCTGCTTCTTCAACCATAATGATGAAGATGTCAGGCGGTCGACTGCCCTGCTTTGTCTTGAGAACGCAATGAAGAAAGGTAATTATCAGTGGACTTTTTCCAATCTAAATCTTATACATGTCATAAACTGACAGCGAACTGTTAATAACAATTCCCATGACATGCTTGAAATCGGATTGAAATAATTTAACTTCTTTTGTAAACACTACTGTTGGTGGGGGTGTGATAGGATTTAACTGTTTAAAAAATACAATTGTTGCAAGTTTTAGAAAATAAAATATTAATATAATAATTTTGGGGGATGGGGGTGATAGGATTTAAATGTTAAAAAATGCATTTGTTGTGAGTTTTAGAAAATAAAATTTAATAATTTAATTATGGATCAGGACCATTACAACTTGTTACAATGTAAATCTGATTTGCTTTAAACGCCACTAGAAATCAGTATTATGTAATAATAATATTAGAACTTAAAGGTCATGCATTTTTCTGTCTAAATTTGTTTTTTGTGAACTAATATCTTAGTTGTATAGTGTTTGGTTTTGAGACAATAAGAAACATTTTCATTCAACAGTAAGTATTTATTCTCAGCCTTTAAATTGCAACATTGACCAGTGGCTGCTAAGAACTTTCCTAAATTTAAGTCATTTAAGACTTCTGCTCTATTTGCTTATTACGATATGGAGAAGGGGAGTTTTAGGCTGAGAGAGAATGATGGAGGGGATGGTGTATAACTTGAGACAGTTACACTTGTTCTGGATTTTAGAAAAAAGAAACCAAGATCAGACATGAATCAAGGCAATTAAACTTTTCTAAATTTAAGTTACACAGTTGGTGTAATTGTGAATATAAGTAATTATTTTTAGTTTTTCATATAATGCTCGAGACCAGTTTTATAATATGAGAACATAAAATGTGTTTCTCAGTTCATATTTGTTTTTCAGAGACTGAGATTTATGTAGTTTTAAGATGGTTGGTTTTGTGACATTTCTAGTCACCAGTTAATGTGCAGTTTGAAACATTGATGCACAGTATTGAACAATAGCAGGTGGGAACTGTCCTGGCAGGCTTTTGTTGAATTGAGGCAGTATTAAGCATAGTGGCTGACTTCAAAGTAAGAATGTCACTCCTCAGTCAGTGTCTGGCAGTGTATATAGATTAATGAAAAAAGTGACAAATGAAAGAAACCTGGTTTTCATTGAATGGTTATAATATGAATGGCCAGTGATAGTACACAGTTAGTATAGTGTATACAATTCCATGCATCTAAAATATTGTCATGCTCTCTTCTAAACAATGTTATTTTCAAAGTTTAAGGGGAAAGGTACAGAGGAACATTTTTGTAACATAGGTTGTGCAATTTTTTTTATTTTTTAATTTTAATATATGATGCCACTTTATGCTTGTAGAATAAACTTTGGAAAGAATTACTACATGTATGCTACAATGTTCCAGTGTGCTTGATTGTACATGTACAGCATAAATACTAGTGTTCATTAGTAAATTTTTTTAGTTTTATTTGTTTTCCTACTTTCAGTTATTTCTTCAGAGTGTGTCATAGAAATAGTGTGGAAATAAAAGGGAAACGAAGGCAAATTAATAACTAGTATGTGAAGCACTTTTATGAAATCACATTTATTGAGAAAGAACATCAAAGTTACTGCTTGAACAGTATGGAAGTTTCAGAATCTATATTTGCTAACAGGTGAATCAACTGAGATATATGTTGGCTCTTTCATGATTATGGGTGCAAAGAAATTTTAGAAATTTAAAATCTTAAAAACAGCTGGCCCTATGTTGTAGCCTGTGCAGCATGCGTTTTAATGGTTAGTGAACATTGAACAATACAATAATTCATGAACTGTTTCGTGGATTTATTTTAGATCATTGCAGAGAAAAATCGTAAAGAGAAATACAGAGAACAGATTTTTTTTATTTTATCTCTCAGCTTGACTGGGGGGGAGGGCACTTATTAAGTATCGCTTTCTATGTATAAAGTTGTATGGTTTGGTTTCAACAGTATCCTCACAGAAAGTACATAAAATATCAAATCTAGAGAGATGCAGGATTGAGCAAAAAGATTAAACTTTTTGTTTTCTTACAAAATATATTGAACAAAACATCTTGACATATGATTTGTAATGATGCAGTATTTGTTTTTTCTCAACATAATGGCACAGAAATCAAACCCGCAAAAGAGCTGTTATGTTTGTAGGTTCTCAGTTAGCACATGAAATTAGCACATCATTGGCAAAGGAAACAACTGTGATGATGGCTTCTGTTGTGCTAGGCTATTTGCACATAAGCATCTGTTTTTAAAATATGTATGTGTGAACCTTCATGTATCTAGGATGACTTCTTGCAATCATTTGTAAAAAAAACACACTCCTTTGATGAATAATATAAAATGGTACTGTTTAAATTAAAGATATGAAATCTTAATGATGCTCTCTCTTTCTCTGAGACGTATATTTGAGGCAACGTTATGTATGTAGTGCCCTTGCCCATGCCCACAGATCTGTTATTATGTGCATGAATGCATCTTTTCTTGACAACATATTAAACTTCACTATGAAAATGAACTTTTCATCGTCTTTATATTGTCTGAATAAGTACATGGTCAGTTGGCATTTTGCAATAATTTTTGTTTTTTGTATGTTCATGTTGCTACTGCCCAAAAATCTATGCTTTCTCAAGTTTTAATTACCCCTCTATAATCCTTTGATTGGATCTCTGAAGAACTCATACTTTATGTTAATGAGATTTCATTCATGGGGTAACCGTCAGAACTTGTGTGGTTTACTTTTCACTTCAGTCAGGTATGAATGTGATTTTGTTGTTAATATGTTTGATGTTCATTGTTCTTTTCACTGCAGGGAGTACAGTATCGCTGACTTTCATAAGATCATTAAAAAAGTACATTTTGTTTACTGCAACATAAATAAGGACATGAATGTATCTGTAGATTCCTTTAATGTAGTATAGACAAAATAATCCAATAATCCAATTCATTGCACAAAATGTAGTATTAATACAGTTTGTGAGGCAGTGTCATTATGCTAATTTTCAGGAATGAGAATATTCTGCTAATTCATGGATTTCTGTGATTTTTGGCATCATCTGGGTCATTTCTGAGATCAATGTACATTCATTGAGAAAATTTATGGTGGGGGTAGGGTCATTTGATTCAGCACTTATTTACTGGATGGTACCATGCCTGGTCATTGTTTTAGAAACTTTTTCCCTGCAAAAAGGAAACTTTCACAGCACAGTAAACGTGTTCCAGTCACGTTGGAAAATAAAACAATCCATCAGATTCCATTGCATTTATTTAAGTTTGGTACTGACTTCCTCTGATGAAAGGATTTTTGTTTTTATTGAAGATTGTAGTCAGCTTTCTTTGATGAAGGGTGCATGCGTTATTGAAGTCACCGCTAAAGAACAGCTTTGGAGAATCAAACAAATGCCCGTTTCTTATTGTTGCAGCAACATCAAATAATTGTATTGCATGATTGAGACTGATTTTTTTTTCCATTTGCTTAGTATGTTTTCATCACAATTGGTGCATCAAAGGTAATATTTTCTTTGAAATTTCAGCAAACTATTTTATCTGGGTACATTTTTAAAAAAAAAGGAATTGGCCGTCGTTTGGTTGATTGTAGTCACTGTTCCTCCCTGCCTATTCAGACCAACAAGTAAGTCTTTTTTTTTTGCTACATTTTGTGGTAGTGAAGTGATGCTGCCTTCCATGCATGCGTCAGAAATTTGACAATGGGTCAGTGGATGATAAAGATGCAGGTGTTCTGGTCTGATGACAGGGATTACTACAGAAAATGTGAGTGTTCTGAAGGATTTAATTCTGAGTGAAAAGAAGAGGAATTTCACTTACCATCCACATGCAGATGTCAGTCTATGTAAATATATTACTTACTAGCGAGCGAGTGGCCGAAAATCTGACAAAAGATAGATTACGAGATAATGCCTCGTCCGGTTGATCTCCGCTACCAGAAATGTCAACAACAAAAAAAGCGGATATCTCACAAGATACAGTACTCGTGCTATATGTCAACATAAGCTGATTATGATATAACAATGCACTGTTAAGATGGTTTGTCAATATAGACAAAGAATTTGTTCATGTAACAATAGATACATTTCAGTGCATTTTATATAAAGTTTGCGGCTTTCTTTCATGGGGCTTCTGAATTTCTCCACTCCAAATCAGTGCTTGTATATACAGGTTTAAACAGCCAACAATGTCGCCAATAATAAAAAAATCGCCAAATGGTATATTTTGCCGCCAATAAGGAAAATAAATTGCAGTTTGTGACATTGGCGAAGCCCTACGCGATCCCAGAATAAACTTTTTACATGTTATTTTTCAAACTTTTAAGAAGAAGAAACAATTTTTTCGTGTGCGAGAAAAATACATATAAAATTTCAGGAGCCACGCCACAATCATCTTATATTAATCATTCGCGATCTCTTCCCCAAAATGATCATAAACTTTTTTACGTTTTTTTCGTACTTTTAAGAATTTTTTTTTTTGTTTGGTGTATGAGAAAAATACATGTATATAAAATTTCGGGAGCCACACCACGACCGTGTTATATCCGAATTCGTGTTATAACAGAGCGTGCTATAGTGTGGTCACACTGTATTATGATGTAATTTGGTATGTACAATAACTCATAGACCTAGATATGCTTTATATATGTTTATTTGGAAAGAAGTATGCGTTTATTTAAGTGAGAGTAAAGATTGTATTAATATTGTTCTGAATCATATCCTAATAATAGCATTACATGAAAAGTATTGGTCTGCATCAGGGGCAAATGTTTTACAATGTTTTAATTTCATGTTTAGATCTTGTTTTTGAAGAAAAGGCTGGTTGTGAGAAATTTTATTGACATCTTGGTGATTAACCTTATATCTTCACCTGCAATATTGCTTATAACTACAGAGCTTAAATACCATTTTAAATATTAAGATGCAGTTTGGTATGAACTTCGTCATATTGACTTGTATGTGCCTTTTATGGATTTAGTCTCATGTACTCCATTTTGGACAGACTTATTCTCTTTATCAAGTAAATATTTTGACATGGAAAGGTTTGTATTGCTTGCAGTCAGCATAGCTCAAGAACCATTCAACATGTTCTGTTGCAATTTTGTAAGAGCACTGGTGAAATTTGATGTGAATCGAGATGTATCTCTGGGCTTTATCTCATCTGCTTTGTTTTGGACATTTATGGTTCTTGTCACTCAGCTGCATCTTTTTATACTGAATTTTCCATGAGTGCTTGAGTGAGTTGGATTTCAAGCATTCCTCATCATCATTTAGGTGAGTTACGGACCATCTTCTGTTGACTTGGATTTCCCAACACATATTAGCTCAGGTTGGCCTTTCTTTGAAGGAAATACAGTTATAAGAAATGATTAAGTGAAATCTCTTGTAACATCAAAAAACTATATCTAAAAGAGTCACAAGGCAGTTTCATGCCCAAAAATCCATTTACTCAGAATCACTTCAAAACAGAAGCCATTTCTATCATGTAAATGTTTAGCTCAGTTAGTGTGCCTTAATTGAATGAAATTGAATGGTAAACCAGCCTCCATACAGTTGCAAAATATTTTTCATCCATTCACATACAGTGCTATTCAGATCAGAAACTACCAAAATACTTCCTTCTTTTATCATGCTTTTTTTGTTCTTATACTTAAAGGTCTACTAGAGTGTAATACACACTATATATCAGAATGTTCATTTTTCGCTAAATATCTCCAAAATGTGCAATAAATATGCATATCCTAAGTCACAGAGAAGAAAATGAAGATAATGTGTGCATTTATTGATGTTGTACGGAAAACGTTCCAGAAATATTTGTATACTTCCATTGATAATAAGATTTCCGGAAGTGACACACTGTCAGATGTCCCTCAGGTTTAGTGTATGTGGTAATGATGGCTGAATCTAGTGATGATTCTAGCGAATTTACGGCAAATTTGTCATGCTCATTTTCGTTGTGTGAGGAAGGTGAACTCCTAGACAATGGCGAATGTAATGACTCTTAAGAAGATTCTGCTCGCTGAGGTTAGACAGTACCAATTTAAGCCCGAACGACACGAGAACGTGGACAAGGACCCTAAAGAGAACATAGGGCATAATGAGGCTGAGCAGCACTTGGGCTATTCATTCTGTTAATTACTATTATCATTATGGCAATTATTATTATTCTTTCAATAATGTTATTTCAGTTTCATAATGAAAAGAGAAGGGCATGAATTTGGGCAAAACTTGGATGTCTTCAGAACAGATTTTCATGTGGGCGTGGTTCATCAGTAGCTAGTGGTGTTAAAAGATAAACACTTAAGACAGCAATATGGAAATTGCAAGGAAATCCTGTCCAAGTATATGAACACTTGTAGGCAAAATATTCTTACAGTAGTTACGATGCCACTATCAAGGTCAATTTTGGGACAAGTGATTGCTTTATACACATGTGAAAATTATGCTTAAAATTCCTTTTCATAAAAATCCCTCCTTTATTGACAAAATGTATCAGTACTATCACTTTACTTGAGTGTGGAATTTTCACCCAAACTTTTCATTTGATAATAGATCCTGCTAAAATCATTGGTCCATTATCTTGGAAATTCTCATGAAAAATTCTTTTCATTTCTTGAACTTATTCTATACTATGACATTCAGAACATGCTGCTGTCTGTTCATGTTCACTTTTGGTTCATTTAGCTTCCTAACACTGGTTGTAGTAGAATCTAATTTTATGCTAGAGGCTTTGACTCTGAAAACATGAAATAAGTAACGGAAAATGGGGATACATGAAATAACATAACTTTATTCAAGTTTAAAATTTTGCTGTATATTCTGTTTTCATTCATAATAGATACATTGCTGCATAGAGGTGGCAATAAATATCTATCAACTGACTCCGGCTTCCTGACCACTACCTTCAGTACTGCCATCAATTCTTCAACATAGTCTGAAAAAAAAAAAAAATTGTTACCCCAGTAATTCAAGAAACTGAAAAATGTCATCCACTGCTTATATTCACACTGACAATTTACCAAAGAGAATTAATGGAATTGGAAACAAGACGGAAATAGTAGTCCTTTTAACATACATATAAATCATAGTTTAATGAATGACTGAATAATAATAATAATAATAATAATTTTTTTTGCAATATATGATTTTGAATATGTGCTACAAAAAAGACTGTGTTAGCTTTCTTTTTATTAAAATCTTTCAAGTTCGAGTTGCTTTGCTTTAGTTAGTTTCTCCCCTCTGTGTGAGTATGTACGGGGGCAGGGAGAAGGGGCCAGAAATATTAAGGGGGGGTGTATTCCGAGTGATATGTTCACTGTCCAACTTTAATATAACTTTAAACATACAACTGTTATATTACTATATGTGCTTTTATGCAAGTTTTATTAAATGGTCTTATTCAGGGTAGTAAAAATTGCAATATCTACGTACCCTTGGTTACATGTAACACATCATAATAGTGTGTGGCTCTCATATTCTCTCTGTACCATTTCTGTATCTGAACATGCCTGTCTGTAATAAGAGTGTCCACCTTCACACTGTGGTTCTGTAGTTTTTATGGCTCTAGAAAGTCCCTCTTTCTCTGCGTGGTAACTACTCTTCACTTCATTGTTCTGAAGAAAAGAGAAAAAAATGTTGAGCAAAATTAACATTACTTTTATTTCTTGAAATGTGAAGTCACCTGTACATAGCTTAAATGTGTTTACCAACATTTTAAAAATGGACTTATGCATAAGTAACATCGAAAAAGTAAGCTTATTTCTTGCATGAGTGTCATGTATGAATGCTGACAAGTACATGAAAGTTTGCAGTGCCTTTGCTCCTTCTCCTTACTTGCTGGACATTTACTTCACAACCAGTGTAGTAGGTGAAATTTTAGACATGGGTACTGATCATTGTGGTTTTCACACAGATGAGGATATCTCATGAATATGTGTATCAATTTAAGTGTATCATTGCTAAATAATAACAAGTTCACAAATGCTTGGTCAGTCGAGTCAAATGCTTACATAATCATACAGAGCCTAGTTAATACAACGTTATATGTTTTGTTTGTTTTTTCTTAAGTATCCTAACAGTCTGACATTGAACAGCAGTACTGCATGATGGTGTATCTAGTCCTTGTAATAAGAGTGTGAAAAAAGTGTTTCATGCCTTTGCAGTGGATATGGAAGTCACACATGAAGTCTTCTGCATGTCTGAGCAATAGTTGACAAATGCACCAAACCTTTTTGCTTATTTTTACAACTGAGGGTTGATCATAAAGTTTGACATATTACCAATACATTGTAGTTTTACTGCAATAAAAAAAAATTACATAACTTAATTATTGACTCACATGCTGAATAATTTGTGAGGCCTTAGGAATCCAGAACTATGAAGCTATACAAACCATGTAAACAGGGAATTAATGGAGAGTTCACTGTGACATCAAAATGCACCACAGGATATGTCACACCATCTACTGTCTTCGGTTCTCTCTAGAGCATTATCTTCTGGGTGCTGGTTCTCAAAATTCTCATTCAGTACCTAACAAAAAGATCTATATATATATATATATATATATATATATATATATATATATATATATATATATATATATATATATATATATATATATATATAATTAGAGCAGCTTTAGAAGGTAAAATCTTTACACCGACAGCATTAAAGTATTAAAAAAAATTCCTTTTAACTATGGTTCGGTACATATTAAGAATAATAATACTGTACTCTCCACATTGAATAGACATTATTATTCACACTCACAATCAATGGGTTGTGGGTTTGAGTCTGACCTTGACACAGTGGTGTATTTTCTGGCAAACAAGGTAATATACTCCCAGTGCCTGAACACGACGGGGTAATTAGCCTTTACAATTAAACACAATCAATACATCACGTATTCACACCATTTTGGTTTTAGCAGAAAACTTATTTTGTCATTTTTATTATTGTTGAACGGCATGAAATAAGCATGGGCCTGCACATGAATTTTTTGGGGGTGGGTGGGGGTGGGGTGGGGCAAATAATAATGGGGGAGTGGGCAACATTCAAGGGACGGACACACACACACACACACACACACACACACACACACACACACACACGCTCGTCGTGGTAAAGCAGGATTCATTTTGGGGGGTAGGTGTGGCTATTATGATTTGCAAATACCCTCCCACTAAAATCGGCCTCTCCAATTGATCGTTCTTTTGCTAGGTATATTTGTGGCGATGGGTAGGGGCTGACAACCAATAATAAAGCAAGATAAAGATATATAAATATTTTACCCTCGATAGCTCTCGCTTCTGTAAAAGCTTCCCTTGGTCTACATGCTGTTAACCCTGCCGTAGCCCTTGGTTTTTGTTGATTTGGTGTTCACGGACTCAGTTACCTGGCGAGAAAACACACTTGGTACTGCATTTGGCAGGAGTCGTCTGATGGTTGTAATACCAAGTGACTCTTTAATTTTAGAGACGGTATCAAAATCGTCGTCACTCAGATGTTTACTGCAGACTATCTCGCCTGTCACTGGTCGGATAACGCACGGTACCAACTACTGAATGCAACTAACAATGGAAGTAGAAATGCACTGTTCCCTACGGGTCTCACTAAACACACCAAGACACCCCAGGACACCCCAAGACTCTCCAAGAAAACATTAAGACTTTACAAAATACCTACTTTAAATTTCAACAACAACAAAAACAAACAAATAAAAAGCGTGAATATTTAGCGATTGTGTAACAGGAAAAGTGGCGGGGGCTCATGAATTGCCATGGGAAATAACTCCCATTTTGACGAAGAGTGTTCGGGTACAGTTACGTGAATGTTTATCAACATTTATCACTAAGTAGCAATACCTCAGCGGAGCGAGACATTTCGACCACAAGAAAATTGCCAAGACATCTTGATCTGAAGACATTTCAACTCCAGCAATGGGACAATTCGACCCCACTTCATGCATATTAAAAACAATAGCTAGCACATTGCTAATGGTAATTTCCACTAATCACACGATTATTCATCGACGTCTGCAATTTAAGAAGATACCAACACATCGCTAAGTTGCCGAAAAAGATGTCAACAGTTAATTATAATTAAAGTCACTTTTATTAAATTAATCAACGCTACGCTAATTTGAATGAAAAGAAATACAATTTACCACATACTGTCATGGGCGCCCGCAGCATGGGTCAAGGGGGGGTAAGGTGATCCCCCCTGGAAATCATACTGCAAATATATATATATATATATATATATATATATATATATATATATA
>JAECUM010007651.1:0-46861 GCA_016617855.1 Megalonaias nervosa | reverse complement strand
GACGCACGACTGCCAAATCAACGTGGACGAACCGAACTACAGGTTCAGGATACAAGTAGATATTTCTTACCCGCTGAGGCATTTATTGAAGTAGAAGGTGAAATTTTAGATAACACTGTTCCTGCAGCACCCGTAGTATATGGAGCTGAAGTTAGGGTTGGTTTTGTTAATAATGGTATTATGGCGTTATTTGATAGCGCTACGTACATGATTGACGGAAAAAAATATTGAATCAATCCAGAAGGACGTTGACGTTGCAACGACAATACTAGGCCTTGCAAGATACAGCAACGATTATTCAAGATCGGCTGGTCCATCAATGATGTTTGTCAAGGATACTTCTGACCACCCTGACAGTAGAAATCAGGTTTTTCGACAACCAAATGATCGAGCTCCTGCTCCTGCTCTTGCTGCTATTGAAGATCTACCTTTTCCAAATCCAGAATTTAACTTAGGATTTGCAGCGCGTCGATCAATGTTAAGAGGTGATAGGAGAAGATTTTCATGTGCAATTCCACTGTCACATATCTTTGGATTCTGTAGAAATGTTAGAAAAGTCATTTTCGGAGCCAAACACACAGTTGTACTAGTACGAAAAGGCACAGACAATGATGCATTATGGAGACCCATTGGTAATGAGGGTATAGTAATACTAACAAAATTTTCCCTGTGGATGCCAGTGATGACTCCGTCAATATCTGAAGAAGACCGATTGTTATCTTTTATGAGTCAAGGCGGTAAATCAACGTTGTCATGGTTAACAATGACCACAGATATTATTCAGAGTGCAATTGATGGTTTATTTACGTGGCAGATAGCTTCTCAGCAAGGTGTTTCTGCACCAAGACATATATTTATTGCGTTTCAAAATATTGCACGAGTAAACTCGCAAACACATAGTCACATGATATTTGACCAACTCGGTGTTTCTGAGGTTTCATTAAGGATAAATGGACACCAAGAACCATCCGAGGATATATTACTGAATTTCGATCAAAATCATGTAGGACGTGCATATCATCGTCTTATGTCGTTCATGGGTCGTGATCAAAACATTGATACTGGTTTACAAATATCGCAGCTAGATTTTACATCGCTGTATCCGATTTATTACTTTTCACTAGAACATTTAGATTTAACCAGACAATCTGTTGTAGATATTCATCTTCGAGCTCGTGTGACAATAGGAGCTATTGCAAATTACAGAGCAATTGCTGTTATACTCAGCGATAAATCGATGTTACTCGAAGGTGTTGGTGGACGAATGAGAATTATTGATGCTCCAGTAGAAAACATGTAATTAGATCGTTCATAATAATTATAATGTCATATCATCACGTTAGTGTGAGTCTGACTCTTGGTCAGATTAAAAGGCTGCAATCAGCATCAAAAAATAATTGTGGAATAAAAATATCGCTAAAGCGAGAACAGATGACCGGTGCAAATAAACTGTCGTTGACCGAGCGTCAGTTCAAAAACTTCAATGACGCTAAAAAATCAAATAAAGGCGTCAAACTTAATCTTTCTGCGGGTGCCATCAAAAACATCGCTAAAACGGGTGGTATATTTCCACTTCTCGCAGCAATACCAGCATTAATAGCAGCTGCAGCCCCTGCTGTTGCAAAGGCAGCTGCGTTAGGTGCTGTTGGAACAGCTGCTGGAATGGCGTTAAAGAAAGCAACCGGACAAGGAATCAAAAAAAAGGGAAAAGGTCTAAGATTACCAGGGACCCCACACTGGTACGGAAAGGGTCTAAGATTACCAGGGACTCCACACTGGTACGGAAGGGGTTTAAGATTACCAGGGACAGTTTACTAATAACACCCATGTCCAATTTTGATTTACTTAATGCTGCTAAGCAATTAAAAATAAAAAATTTCAGAGGTGTTTTTATGCGCGATCAATTACCTACCGTTGCAATGCAACATGAAACCGGTATTATTAATCTCGATAAAAATTCTGGCGCAGGCACGCACTGGGTAGGATATGCAATTGATCCACGTGGAATTATTTATTTCGATTCGTATGGATTAGCACCACCAAAAGAATTTCTTCATTACGTTAGCAATAATACTGCTCCAATCTGGTATTCAACGCTACCGACACAAAAAAATAACTGATCCTCCAATATGCGGCCGTGAAACCCTCGCTATGCTTGATGCTGTATCAAAATCAACAGCACCGCCTCATAAAGTCGTGCACGCGTTCACTACATTACGTCATAGTACTTAAACTGATATCAGTAAATATAATGGTAGATATTTACGGAAGATCCTCAGGTAGAACTCAGAAGTTCGATTTATCTAAATATGCAACTATTGATCAGCTCAGAAATGAAATCGATGATTTATTAAATATAACGAGTGTGGATCAAAATGAAGTCGTCGTTTTTCAGGATAAACAAGGACGATTAAAAACGAGTAATATACAACTACCAGATGTACTTATACGAATTCCCAGCGCGGTTGTTAATAATATCGTTACTTTCACTGATCAGGGTAAAATACAGGATTCCGGTAAATCGGTTAACGATTATGTTAAGAAAACTGGTGATGTATTTACCGGTGATGTTATTATGTCAAGAAGAAAAATTACGTATCTTGGAGATCCAATCGCAGATACAGACGCAGCAGCAAAAAAATACGTCGATGATCAAGAATCCAAATACGTGTCAGTGCGCGGTGGTATAATGCGTGCATTTCTCAACATGAATAGTAATGGTATTAATAATCTCAGAACACCAGAAACAGATTTCGACGCTGCAACGAAGAAATACGTCAACGATAAGGAAATTCCAATAACGACTTCGTTAACGACTATCAATGATGGAATTGCTGTATTTAGAACTGAATTTAATAGTCATATACAAACATTTCTAAATTTTCGTAGAAATGTAAACAGATCTATTAACGAATTTTTTGGAACTCCACCAAATGTTATTATTAATCTCGCTGACATTAACGCAAGACTCAACGATATCATTAGTGGTATTCCTAATATTATTCAAAAAAACTAATCTCGTTAAAATTCCTCACAAGCAGATCATTAATATCGTGTACACAGTCGCATCAGGAAAAGTAACATGGACACCGGAAAATAACACTTTTAAACACACTGCAGAGGTCACTGGTGTATACAGATTATCTATATTTTGTGAAAAATTTACTATATTTACCACATTTCCATGGCGTCATTCAACCGATGATTTTTCTGGAATTGTGTCTATAGTGTTAAATAAAGATGTCGAGGAAACGTTTATGCTAATAGCGAATGATAAAAAGTTAACCGCAGCGACTTATTGGTGGTGTGTTGAGTTCGTAGCCGAAACTCCCGAATTAGTTACTTAAATAAGTATAATGAATCAAGAGTCATTTATCGACGTTCAACGTCACAGATACGCTCAAGTATGTGAATGTCAAACTAAACTAAAAAATATCATCGACGATTACACGATAAAGGTAAAAAATATCGTCGTCGTATGGTCGTTATTGATATAATGGTATACTCGGTTTCTGCTGTTATTGCTGGAACTGGATTATTATTATCAACAATAACGATGACAGCGCCTGCAGTTGTAACAATTATAGTTTCAACGGCAACAACATGCGCAGGTATTTTCAGTATTATCTCTAAAAAAATATCTACGTGTACGAATGATAAACTAAACGAGTATATAATGAAATTACACACAGCAACAGCCCCATACACTAAATTATGCTCGTATATTTCAGCGTATCTCAGTGATGGTAAAATATCCGATGAGGAGTTCGTAACGATAATGAAAACCTACGATGAAGCGTTCATAATCGCTAATGATAATAACGGAAAGATGGAGAATTAAATAATAACGATAATAATAATGTCATCGTTAGAATTACTTCAGCAGATCGTGACTAATACAACGCCGTCAAAAACTACTATGATATCATTAAGTTCAACCAATCCTGAATTTAGCGTTAATTTTCCGACTGCAATTCCAGTAAAGGAAATAGCATTAGCGCAATTACGAGTTTATTATAGTTGGCCTAACATTAGATCAAAACCGTTTGGTGGACAACCAGCAAATAATTCACTGGTATTCGCGAATAAAAATAAACCGGATGGAACACCTGACTGGCAGGTTGTTGGAATTTCAACGGGTAGTTATCAAATAGAACAGATTAATGATGAGTTCCAACGCAGAATTAAATCTATCACGGGGAAAGAATCTAAAATAGCGATTACTGTTCACGAACCAACACTATCTGCGGTGATTGAAATAAATTCTCCTGATTACCTCGTAGATATTTATCAGAGTTCGATCAGATCAGTGTTAGGATGGCCTGATGTCGCACCTGTTTATATTGAAGTTTCAGAACCAACTAAAAATGAGTTTAAAACGAGTGAAGAAAAATTCATTAAAGATCCAGAATATCGAAAAAACCAACCATGGAGTAATACAAGATTTGGATTTCCAAGCGAAGATAGATATTATTTTACCGATTTTGACGGTAAAAGAATCCCCAGGTTGAATAAAGCATTATTTATTGTTAACATAGACACCAGGACGAAGATTAGTTCCTATACGGTTGATGTAGAATTTATTAAACATTTTTTAGATACTCTTAAACACGAATACGATAAAATGTTTAATGATTTAAGAAATTTACTTATTTCATTATCACAACATTATAATGAAAGTATAAAGCAGCAAATAATTGAGTCAATAAAACATTTAAATGGTATCTTATTCGATTTATACATCGTCAATCGAAGTATTATAATCACTGCGACTAAACTCGATGGAAATCGTTACACAAATCCAGAATCTAAACAAGTATTTCTTAATCGTTATAAAATAAAAGAAAAAGATTTACAAACATTTGTTATACCGGATTTAAATAACGCTGAAATGAAGAAATCATTAAGTAATCTTATTGAAGAATATTATCCGGGAGTAATTGAATCGTGGAAAAAAATAGCCCCACCACCGGTTATACTAAAATACAATAACAATCCCTTTGGTGCTGGACGTCATATATCGCCAGGCATTGTAAACATAACATCAGTTATTGCAATCAATCTGGTATGTGATGTTATTGAAGGTAGCTATCAGGTAGATCTTTCTAAATCTAGCCACCGCAGTGGCACTGCGGAGCAAGGGTACATATTATTCAGTTTTAGCCCGATTGTCCCTCCAGGTTCGCTAATTGTGTCAGAACCAATTAATCCCGTTTACCTGCGAGTTCATAATCCATTTCTGACAAGAATAAATTTCAAACTTACAGACCAGGCAGGAAACATTTTGGACACGAGGAACGAATCTCTTAATATAAACCTATATGTACGCTCATAGAGCGTTTTTATTATAACAAAAAAAAATATCCGGATGTTTATTCTTTTGTTTACATAAAATCCGTACACAATGAAATCTAGAAAGCTGTGGCTGCATATTGATTATTCCATAACATGTGCGTAAAGTTATTTTAAGACCGTTATATATTATAACTAAATCAATATCCGCTGTTACGGCCCACGCATAGACTCAGTGTTATACAGAATTATATATATTTCGGAAACTAGAAATATAAAAATCTCATTTTAGACAGAAAAAAATGTGGTTTTTGTTAAGAATATTGTAGTTTTTTAGGAATAACGATATGACTGACACATTGGTAAACACATGCTAACTTTTTCAATATGTATTTATAACAAGGTCCGATAGCTCAGTTGATAACGTGTATAGTGTATATTAGTCCGTCTGTCTGTTACCTTAACGAACTATAACTTTATGCGTGCAAAATTATTTTATGAATTTTGAAAAACTGAAGTACAATTCTACATTCTATTAGTAATACAAGTTCTGTGAGACAGCGTAAATATTATATATATACTTAAATTTAACTATATTATGGATAAGAGAACGATGGCCGAAATGGTAAGACGGTTTGACGTAGATCGAAGCTCTACAGACTCTCGCGTGTTCGAGTCTCCAAAAATGCTAAAGATATTATCTTGCATTTGCGACTGATGCTTATTTAATTGGGGGGAACCCGGAGAATTTCCTCGATATCCACAACAGACAAAATACACTCTCCTATCATACACCCTTGAGGGGTGTACGTTTTGCACTCCCGGGGTTTTGTATGGGGGGAGAGTGTACAAAATCTGTTGGACGTAGACAAGATTCCCCCGTCATCACCATTTGTATATATTCATATTCATACAATCATTAGGATAAGTTTATATGTAACCTCTGATCCTGCTAGGATGTCATATGACAACCTAGGGGTTCACATGGGGTTTGTGCTGTCCTTAGAATTAAATTCTTAGAGATAAGTTTATATGTAACCTCTGATCCTGCTAGGATGTCATATGACAACCTAGGGGTTCACATGGGGTTTGTGCTGTCCTCAAAAATCAAAATCATAACCATATGTATATATAATCATAATCATAATCATCCTCAAAACAGTCCCCTGACCTTCTGATCCTGCTAGGATGTCATATGGCAACTTAGAGGTTCACATGGGGTTATGGGGACTACATTTTTTTAAATAATTATTCAGATACTGATATTATTTTTTATATTAAAGAAATAATTATTATATAATGAACCAAGAAAACATTAATGATATTATTTCTGCTATTAAAAAATTAAAACATAACGGAATACAAATATCTGATAATCTCGACCCTCAGAAAATTATGTGCGATTTTGAATTACTGCAACAGAGAAAATTTGATAATAAATATACACTATCTTCAAACTACAGATTCATAAAATTAATTTATCAATCCATGCTTGAATCACTAGCCATGGTAAACGACAATCAGATAAAGCTATTTGCACCTCTTGCACGTTAAATCGAAAATATTAAATCTGAACTGTCTCACGAGTACGAAAGAAAAAAGATTGTGGATAATCGTGTAATGCAATTAAGAAAGATTATGCTATCTGATTCTGTCAATGTTGAGAGCGGTGAAGGTGGACCCCTGACTGTAATTATGGCTAAACAAAACCCTTGGGAAAATTGACAGAGTCGAACTATTTGTTTTTGTAAGAAGACAGAATTAGACATATTCAAATACTATCCGCTGATTATATATTTTCGAAAAGGCAGATTTTTGTATATTTTCTGCGACACGTTGTACTGATTGTGGTACTATGTCAAAATATTTGGCAGCAGAATTAATTGACTTGAACACAATTTCTTCACCATCTACATTTACAGATTTAACAGATCTTGCAAATCGTGCGCCACCAGTGTTTCCGGATTTACAATTTTGACTCTGTGTAGTAATTCGTAGATTTCCAAGTGAGTTATCAAGTTTATTGCCGTTGATGTGGTCAACCACATATCCATCTTTGATTATTCCAAAAAAACATTCGAATATGAATCTACTTGATAAATAATTTTTCTTGCCATTAGCAGTACACGCAAGATAACCAGTATTATTAATACTACCTACTGGTTTTTTCAATCTACAGTTTCTAATCACACCTTCTCGAGATGCTTCATAATTAGTAAGGATTGGATGTGACACAAACTCATTTTGTTCCATTTATATATAATACTATTTGTTTAAATCATTATTTTTTGAAAATCTAGCCAAATAATCTTCTTCGGTTTTTATAGGAGAGTCAGCGTTATATTTTTTATCGTAATATCGTTTTAACTCTCTGTATTTTTTACCACCGCATTGCGCGCACAGTTGAGTTCTTCCTCGCACTCCAGCACTACACATAATACACGGTTTTGGTCCTAGACTTCCATTTCTGACACACTGCATATGATAACTACAGTATTCATTCACGCATGATTTATTACAAGTAGAAGTATATCCAATTTTGAGCCAAGCACATTTGTTTTGTGTTTCAATCATATACAAAAAGATTAATGTTCAATTAAATATATACTTGCTCTAATTATAATATGGAGGAATTATCCGTTATTGAACCTTCCCCTGCTAGATTTGACCTTGACAGACTATCAGAATATAAACTCAGTACTTCGATGCAGGATCTGGCATTAATGGTAATCGAACGTATTCGTGAAGCAAAAAAAGAATTTCGTGACGATGGTGCTGCTCATGCATGGTCCACATTCAGAGTTGGAAATGTTACTAATATGATGAATGACAAACGAGGAAAAGTAATTATTAATCACCTTGATAATCAAAAATATTTTATTTTAATAAAATTTATTGTAAATACAGAAGAAGATATTTGGATTATTCGTGATAAACGTGATCCAGTTCGTGTGCAGCCCGGGGGTAATATTGTTCTTTTAAGTAATAAATCTAAACCCGGAATACTTACTGGTATTGATAAACCCTATTATATACAGAGTTATCCAGCAACTGCAGTTGTATATGGAATATTTCCGCTGAATGATAAACCTAATGTTGCGGATCTGAAACCGATGAAAATATCAAGAATAAACTGCGTAGCTGAACGAGTTACAGAACATTTTACAAACGCGATACGTGGTAATGGTTTAACTGATTTAAGACGTAAAAAATAAACACATGGGCAGAGTCGGTTAAAGATACCGGAGCGTCTATCAAAGATGTTGCTGAGCTAGAAAAGAAATTAAAATTCCCAATAACAGTAAAAACGCTGACAGGAGAGATTTTATATAAATCGAAATATAAATCAAGAGGAGCTCCGATAGATATTATTGATCATAATGCACATGCATGGACTAATGCTGTAACGATATTTCCACGAGATAGAAAAGTTAAATTTTATAACGGTGACATTTTTGATTTTATTAAAAATATCAGCAAAAGCGACCCTGTGTCTGTTTGGTTATTTCAGAGTTCGGAATATAATCATTACGATCAGTTTGTACGGCCTAACGGTGATATTTATCGTACAGAATTTCTTCATGAAGAAATGGAACATCTTGCGCAGCGCTTTTGGCGTGAATATACTTCAGACGATATCAAAATTAGACAATTATTAAATAATTGTTTTACAGTTCCATCTGTAGCTGCTCATTTCGCTCAGGAGAAAAATTCATGGAAAACGACAAGATCGGAATTCCTTGAAGATGTCAAGAAAAGCTGTATAGAATATGGTCACGGTGGGTTATGGAACACCAAATACAACCATAGTGATGTTATCTCAGTTGATATGGTAGCCTGTTATCCTAGGAGTTTTCTTGGATATGGAGTATGTTCTAAGTACTTTAAGAGATTCGGACATCCTACACATGACATGACCAGGGTTGCGATAAACGGACATTTACCAGATTTTGACTTAACCGGATTTGCTCATGTAGAATTATTCGAATTTGCAGAAAATCTCCATCCGATTACTTATGCTTGGTTTGGAAGACATTTTTCAGAGCGATGTTGGGTTCCGATAGTACTATTGCGATATATGCTTGATGCTGGATTTTTAATATCGTTGAGAGTAACTGAAGCGATTATATCGTATAGTTCACAGAAGCAAGTTTGGTTACCAGAACCGAACAGATTTAATATCGATGATACCAGAAAAGAATTCCCTGATATTGATGAAGATCATATTATTAAAATAAATAAATGCAGAAACGAGTACGATGAGAAATTTGCAAAAGATCTCGGTAGAAAGATAATCGGTAAATTTACTCAAGGTGGTTCATACGATTATAAACGACATTGTACAAGATTGATTATGGACGATGCTGAACTAGATTTTATAATCGCTGATACAACTGAGAAAAATACGTTTATAAACAGATGTAATGCTTATTTATCAGATGGAACAAAACTAGGTACCATTGTGAGCTACCTTGATGGCGACTCACCACAATTTACTCATTTAAGATCTTCGATATTAGCTTATGTTTCGATAAACCTACTATCGATGATAAATAAATTTCCTCATCACGCTGTCAGAGTCGCTACGGATTCATTTTATGTACATAAAAATATAAAGATTTATTAAAACTCGGTAATGGTGAATGGGGAACATGGAGAATAAAACAAGAAAATATATTTAGTTATTCTGAATCTGCCGATGTTGAAATTATAGAGACATATTACAGAAATAATAATCAAATATTAAAGTCATCTGCACTATCTGTGTATGATCCTGTATCTAGACATGAGACCGTTTATCTTAATGGGTGTGGTGGTTCAGGTAAAACAACTCGTGTAATTAATTTATTTATAAATAATAATTCGGATATAATTGTTTTGACACCTACACATAAACTTGCTAGAGAAATAAAACAACGAGGAGTAAAATCGTGTACATATCACAGTTTCTTTAGATGGTGCGGAGACACGTGGACTCCATTGCGGATGGGTGAAAAATATGTACCTAAATATATTATATGGGACGAGATATGCACGGTGTCGTTAGAAACACTAAAAACATTTCTTGATTGGTTGTTATTGAAGAATACTGCTGTAATAATGTGCGGCGATCATGGTCAACCACCACCCTTTGTTGGAGAGTCTCCACATGAATGGCTAAAGAATAACGTAAATTATTATGAAGAAATAAATGATGACCATAGAGCTATTGATGATCCGCTGAAGGAATTTAAAAAATTAATCAGACTTCAACCAGACAGAGTACAATGTGAGATAATGCGAGGAGTAATTCCAGAGACTTCTATGAATGAATTTTTGACTTTATGGAATCCCGCTGATTTAATAGTCGCGAGTAGAAAGATAGTTCGTGATGAACTACAGGATAAATTATTTTTGTTACATAAAGAAAAGTTTTCAGATCTACCTGTACCTTTGTGTTATCGCCCCTCAGATACTCGACGACAGAATATTGAAGTTGAAATACCAGGTGTCTTGGTTCCACCAAGGGTACAGAATCTTGTCTTGAATGATATTGTTTTAGTAGATATTAATGTCGTTGAGAATGCGCTGAGTATGAATAAATCGCCGTGGACGTTAGGATACGCTATAACGATTCACTCGTCACAGGGATTAACTATAACTGATACTAAAATCTGGATTGTAGATGATCGGATCGAGTGGTCAAATTTAGTCTATCTCGCCGTATCTCGAGTCAGGAGAATATCTCAACTACATAGGGTTATTATGAATTTTATAGAAAATAATGATCAAAAATTGTTAATAATGACGTAATAAGAAAAAAACTATCTGGTTATAAGCAGTGTGACAAAAAAAATAATCGTGATTTTGATATTGATATTGAATTTATTATAAAACTAAAACAACTACAGAATAATAATTGCGCAAGTTGCAACTGTAATATGTCATGGCAGTATTCGAATCCAAGACAATTTACTGTAGACAGAATTAATAGTGATCTCGGTCACACACGTGAAAATGTAATGTTGACTTGTCTTGATTGTAATCGACGTCGAGGCTCTGGACGTTTACAAAATTGAGCTTGGTGGTAATTGTGTATTCTCAGGAATTACTTGTAATTGTTCACGTACAAATCCACGCTGAGGGGCAGTAGAATCTAGTCTGTATATTGGAGGTCTACCAGTGGATCTAACCACGCTAGAAATTTTATGTGTAGTCACGCTCCAAATAGGATCGGTTGCTCTTTTTTTACCGCCTTCAAGTTCGCCGGGTTCATATAAATATCTAACTGTAACATTACCTAATACTGGTTGAGAGAAAGATTCATGTCGTCCGTAGCCATTGCTACGGGGTATATATTTTTTTTTTGATCGCATTAGAAGGTTTCATGGAAGTTGCACGAGTAATTTCATTATTCAACGCAACTATCACACTCGGTAATCTTGCAACCCATTCACGAGATCTATCTTTGAGGTCAGTAGATATTTCTTTTGCGTATTGGTATCCGAATAACCGCTCGGCAAGTGTTCTATTAAATCGTTCAACGATTGCCTGATCACGATGAATTTCAGTATATCCTCGTCTGATTTTAACGTTGTGCTTGTTCATCAACGATGATACTACTCCAAGAAATTCTTTACCGGGATCAACTTGTAATAACCGTGGCCATCGTAGACCGCCACGTTGATAAATTCGTTCGAACGCAGATGCAACTTCGGATGCTGTTTTCGTTGATAATGGCTCCGCTTCTTTATATCTACTAGCAACGTCAACAACAGTCAATGCGTATTTGTAAGTGCGTGATTTTCGTCCACGTGTTTTAATGGTATCGTGTGGTAAAAACAGTATATCCGCTTGATGAACTTCATTAGGGACACTAACATCAAAATGCGCGTAATGAATTCTTTTAGGTGGACTTAGAAAGATTTGCCATATTGCCTGTCGTGCTAACCATGATGCAGCGACATTATGTGAAACTTTTGCTGCTTCGGCGAGTTTACTAATCGCTGCTTTACCTCTCCAAAATCCTCTCGGGGAATAATAAACAGATTCCATTATGATAGTTATATAATTAATTACCAGCCCCTAACACTAGTTTACTTTTCATAGCAGTTTTTACTAGAAAACTAGCTAATTTTTCTCTGAGAGATTTATTAGGTATAGAATTTAACGCGTGAATCAATTTCACATCCGCGAGATGTCGGTGTTGCAAATCCTTACTTTTATACGCGACATCATGAACGTGACATACTTGATCAATCTTATTTACTGGATACTCTCCGGGTCTTGGTTGATCTTGATCATCAAGTCGGATATCGAGACGAGTTCCTGGGCCACAATAATTATATCCGGGTAAATGTTTCTCACCGGGATATTTAGCCCATGGAGTTCCTGGTAATTTTCCTAACGAAGCAGTGATATCACCCCCACCTGTCTTTGTTGGAATAAACTTATATTTCTTGGTACCACATTTCACACACTTGCCTGTAAGTGCACGTCTTTTATTTTTTGTTGTTATTGTCGTTAATTCAGTAGTATCGGTAGGTGCTCTGCATCGAACACAATATAGACTCATATTATTTATTATATGGATATAATTGACTTTTCTGCGAAACGAAAACAAGAACCAGTAAAACACCATCCAGCGCTTCCGAATTCTATCAGAATGATTATAATAGGCCCATCTGGAAGTGGGAAGACGCAATTACTGCTTAATCTAATAATGCGATGGCTGAAGTGGGATAAATTATATTTAGTAGCGCCATCTGTAGATGATCAGCAATGTTACGAAGTACTTAAAGATTTTAATGAAAACGCAAAATCGTTACATGAAGACAATGTCATAGACTTTATTACTGATATTGATGAAGCGCCATCTGTAGATGATCTGGATGGATTCATTAATAATTTAGTGGTGTACGATGATGTTATGCTGGACAAACAATCAAATCCAGCTAGAATATTTTCACGAGGTAGACATAAAAACACAGACGTGATTTATGTTACACAGAGATATACACAAATTCCAAAAGTAATCAGAGACAACTGAAATATTTTGGTTGTGTTTAATGGCGTAGATAATCATACGCTGCAAAATATTTATTATACTTGGTGTTCAGGCGACATGGACATGAATAAATTTAAAAATTTCTTTTCAAAAGCACAAGCTGCTCCATTTGGTTTTGTAACGATAAATTTACACGATCCTAGGTCAAGATATCGCAACGGACTTGATATAATTTTTGGATAAAAATCATAGCAGCAGTAGAGCTAATTTAGCTGAGTGTGGTTCTCCAGTACTCATTATTGATAATATCTATAATGGCTGTTTAATTCATAGCAGCAGTAGAGCTGTTGAACTACCAACGCGTAGTGACCAGATTGTGAAAAAATCAGAAAAAATCTGGTCAATTAAAGAAGTTTTCATTATTAAGACAAAAACTTTAATGTCTCAGGCAAAAACTTTAATGTCTCAGGCAAGTGGTCTGTTCAGCTCTACTCAACGTCATTACGTTTCATCCTATATGTCGTGTCATAAGTAGTTCACGGTGTTCGATGTATTTTCAGCTGACCAGAGTGACCAAAGTGATCCATGGTGATCGTGGTTGACGTGGTACCAGCTAAAGAACTAACCATAGAAGATAACCATAGCAGCCGTAGAGCTGAGTGAACAGTGTTCCTGGTCGAGTAGTAAGTAATTGGGCGTTGCAGACCGGATTGGTGGGCGCTGATTGCTTGATTGACCAAGGAATTGAATGGTGGTCGGTGACTACCTATAATAATACTTGCTTGATTGACCGGTGTGACTGGTAGCCAAGTGTAATAGTGACGGAGTGTTTTTGTGTTACTCCATGCATGTAATCTTTAAGCCGTGGGCTAGTTTTGAGGTTTTGTTATACCCATTGTTTTGGGAGTGTAAAGATATTTCTGTATGATATCTGCCCAATCAATTCATCATTTTACTATTTGAGTAAAAAAATATCTCATTTTTCACTAGTTGAGTGAATACATCATTTTTACTATTGAGTAAAACATCCATTCTTTTCATTGTGTGAAATTGCTGTGATTTTTTCACCTTTGTCCTTGTACTGTGTAAGGTCATTCATTTGTATTTATATTTGTTGCATTTTTAGATTCGTGCGTATCATGTTAATTTGTCCAAGATTTGGATCTTACACACGCACGTATTAATCAATATTCGGATTGCAGCAGCGAGGGAGCAGCGTGTTGACATCTGCAACTTTGCAAGTGTGTTTCTGTTCTGTTATTGAATGTTTGGAATCATAATGTGGGAAAAATAGGAACTCTTTCAATTGCAATTATCAAAAAGACGCTATGGAATATAATGCTTATTTCATTTTGAGTGCAGTAAAGAGGATGTAATTGCACTTGAAATATAGTCGAAATTACATTACAATTTCGATATGTGTAATCAAGCTCGAGAACCCACGATATGGCTCACGTAATTCGGATTTGCAGAACTAAGAAAGTACATTTTGAGGAAATTCAGGACGTAAAACTGAAGTATATTTATGCCATTCTTGTTACCAGCTAAAGAAGACAGTTTATGCCGCTTGCATGCTATTTGTATGGACCCAGCAATTTTATGACCTGTCTGGCGTCTAACGCTAGCCTAAATCAGAAATACTGTATCAAGAAAGTTAACGCGGAATGTGGCAAAGCAAATGGTATGTGGCAGTTCACGAAACATCTGCTTTAGATCATTCAGAAACAAAATTTAATCAACCAAAACGTAAAGCGCCTACTACATGAGTGTACATGATTTGTTTACAAAGTAGTTCCTAATATACTACTGGGCACACACGAGTGCAATATGAAGTGCCCGTGAGTGCAATATCGTAAAATATTGCACGATTCTGACAATGTAAAGTTAACGGAGAAAATAATGAGTATATAATTAACGCTATTATTGTTCCTGAAGGGTTTTAATGGTAGCGTATAACTGTAATATAATCAGGAACCACAGGTGAATATTTATCATGGTCTGTATATAAAGTGACTCGGGTACACTACGAAACAGAAGACTTTGGGTAGTTGTCACTACCGTTCAGGAAAAAGCATGTGTAGATGTGAATAAACCTCTAACCTAAACATCACCTATCCTTGTCAATAGATCTACACTTCATTTTGATCTTACCATCGTTTTCTAAGGAATTTGTTACCGTAGCCCATTTTTAATAAGACCTTTTTTCAATGATATTCACACATTTAATACATCTGTCATTATCAACACATTCGGAGTCCCAATTAGAGCCGTGTTGAGAATTTTAATAATGAAATTGTGTTTCTGATTACCATTTAGTTCTATTTCTAATACGTTTAAAAACACTTTTAACAGGATGCTCACGTACTTGCAATGTAAAGGGGGTAGGGGACTCATAAATTTACTCTATTATCGATAGGAACTGTAATCTTATTAAGCATACTGTGTTTTATTAAAGGTTCCTGTATAGCTAACTTATCTGCTTAATTTAATAAAAAGACCTGAGTTCCGATTCATTGACGGTCTAAGTTATATCAGCTGTAGCATTCTTGACACAGTTATATCGAATTACAAAGAAATCTATTGTGCCATGTCAGCAATGAAATATAGCCTAAAGAGTGACAATAGCGGGCTAGATAATCTTTTATTTGAACGCGCTGATCGTATCTAATTATTAAAAAAATACTTTGATCCGTGAACGATTAACGGTCCTTTGGTTTATCTCGTGTTCCCCAGTCGTTATAACTTTGCCTACTTAGCCACACGTAAGCGACCAAAATAATCCTTGTCTTTTTTAGTTTTCAGATCTCATGATCTTGTACAGAGATCGTCTAAGTTAATGTAACGATAGACAGACTTGGGGAAACAAACGATTGTTAAGACAAGGTAAGTAATTTAGTTGCATTTGTACAGGATAATGTTATATTCTTGTAAAATGTATATGTTTAAATGCATTTACAGATCTTTGCAAATCCATGTATTTATTTATTCTTATTGCCTTACATTTTGAAGAAGACCACGATGTCATTAGATTACGTTTCTTTCTGATCAAGAAGCATTGATTTTACTTCCGTACCGTAAAATCCACAGTGAGCAGAAAATAATCCAACACTACAATCATCATGGGAAATAATCTTTGTCACCTTTTGCATCTTCTTTAACAGTAAAATTATGTGTATATTCCTTGGCAGAAGTAATTTACTGCAGACGGCGGCGAAGTGGACCCGCTACTGCTGCAGTCGTTTGACTTGTTGAAAGAAAAATCTATTTATATATTACATTAACTTAACCAAAGTTCTTGACAACTTGAAGTTATGACTTTGGAAGAAACGTCAAAATGTCTATAAGCATCAATTGGAGCAAAATCTGATAAATAATAGTTACCCAGATGTGATAAATAATAGCTGATCCCCATGGTTTTATTTCGCTTATCCTAAAGATGGGATATTGAGGTTCTAAGATGAAATAAAGCGGCTGATAAAACTTTTTAAAAGACAATAGACAATACAACCATACAGGTGCACACATACAGGCATGCATTGATTTGAAAATAAATGCGTACTAATATAATTATGTTCCTATTTTTTTAAAAAAAACAAACAATTAATTTTATGAAGAAGAAAGCAATAACAAAACGGAAGGATCTAATAATGCTTGACCAATAAGCTTACTATTTGTTCCGCCCGTGCTAAGTTAAAAAGTTGACTTTCATGACTGATGAATTTTGTCGCCAAATTCCTTTGTTTTCGTTGCTGTTCCAAATTTTGGACGCTCTAGATCTCAAGTGTATCTGTGGTAGCTGTGCTATCCGATACATAACTTTTATTAGGTTACCGTTGATAAAGGAAATTGATTGAGACTTTTATTAGGTTACCGTTGATAAAGGGAACTGATTGTGACTTTTATTAGGTCACCATTGATAAAGGGAACTGCCTGTAACTTTTATTAGGTTGACTTTGATAAAGGGAATTGATTGTGACTTTTATTAGGTTACCGTTGATAAAGGGAACTGCCTGTGACTTTTATAAGGCTACCGTTGATAAAGGGAACTGGCTATGAGCTCTTTTAGGTTACTGTTGATAAAGGGAACTGCCTGTGACTTTTATTAGGCTACCGTTGATTAAGGGGACTGATTGTCTTGCTTTTGTTGTTGTATGTTTTGTTTCTTTTAATAGGATGACATCATATCATTAAGTAATAAATACATGGACTGTCCAATAAACATTATCATCAAGATCATTAAATCTAAAATGTTAAATAAATTTACTGTTAGTTGCTCTTGATACAGTTTATTTGATCATTCTGGAAGGCATATGGAAATTATTAATGCCAGTATAACCATCTCATAGTTACATGGACTGCTTTTTGCTTGCCAAAATCGCATATAGAAGAGTGTGTTTGTCCTGAGTTTTTAAACATGTTTCATCCTGAAATTAGATTTGCCATGTTAAAAGTATCTAAAATATCAAGAAGTGGTTGACATTTGTGTTATCTCCTATAAGCGGTTGACATTTGTTTTATCTCCTAGAAATATGACGTTATTAAGCTGGATAGTAATTTTATCTTCACACGGAGTCCTTAGTGAAGGTACTGTGTAACATACTTGGAGGTTTGCAGCCACTTGCTAAAAACCATTTATGTTTCCAAAGTGACAAACAAAGATGAATATATATTACAGGATATTATTTTCAGGTTCACAAATAATGACCGATAGTCGTCTACCATTGCAATGATATCACTGTTGAAAACAGGTGTCATCTAACAGTTTAAATACATTACCCTCAGGAAGGACATGGATAAACTGGACCAGAGAAAGATTACTCGAAACTTGACGTTCATCAAGGATCGTATTGGCGTTGATATATACGCCTTCGTCGACAGGCTGATTGAGAAGGATGTATTTGAAATCAACGTCAAAGAGGAAATAGAGAGTGCGCAACCACCGACACTACAGGCCAAAACCGACATCTTCATCCGAAAGCTCTTGCGGAGCGGGCCAACTGCTTTTAAAGACTTCAGGGATATTCTGGTAGAGAAAGGAAATCTTGACGTCGTGGATAAAATGGATGAGATTGGAGCCGAAGGTAGCCAAATTAATTCAACAGCATTTTTAAAATGATGCGTCGATCAAGTCTGAATGATTTGCCTAATATTTTTAAACTGATAATCATAGCATGGTTTGGTACAATGCCAGCGATTCTCTAACACGGGATGAGGTGTTTCGATGCTTGTACAAATCTGAGTACGTATGTGTTCTTTGAATGCGTCTTGTGTGCGTGCTTGTGTGTGTGTGCGTGTGCTTGTGTGTGTGTGCGTGTGCTTGTGTGTTGTGCGTGTGCTTGTGTGTACAAATAAATTCTGAGTATGTAGGTAATTTGTTTTCCCAGTTGATGGAGGATATTATTTCAAATTTCAAGATGCAGTCAGATAGGAATTTCAAAGGTTATTGAATTTTGACTTATGAAAGTTTTCATCAATGACTTTCTCTTTGAATTGTACTTTACCCATTCTTTCTTTTAACTTTCTTTGTTTCTCTATTTTTTATCACAGTGCCAGTGATATAAAACGTGTATGATTGGATGGCATATAACTTAAGAAGTTGGAATCTGCGACTAAGCAGGTAATCTAACTGAGCTTAATTTCAGACTTCACAATAACTTTCTGTATTACTGACAGCTCTAAAATAATTATTCTGTTCATTATAGATGCTGCTGCTGGTGATGAATCAGTTCCTTACAACCGAAGTAAAACGTTTGTGATAAAGGGCTCTGAGGTAAAATTTTGAGAGCAGTTCAATTTTGTCCTTTTTCTTTTTACACGACACACTATTCTTTCCGATCAAACCCATCCCCCTTTTGGATGTTCAGAATTAAGTTCGCAAACGAAGAAAACTTTTACCTCTTCTTTCCACCGAAATAACGCCCATATTCACCAGGATTTTTCATTATTTTCATCTCGAAGTATAATTAAACCACAAATATTGTACATCCAAACCCACTAGGAACATGCTGTGAGGTTTGGGTGTAATTTCTCCATGTCGTAGGGGACGGGGAATTGGTTGCACATAACAAGTGTCCAAACAACAGAGGAATAATATGATGATGATAATAATGACGATGTTGGTGTGGAAGTAGTAAACAATTGAATGCATGGATAAGTGAATGCACGTATGACTGAAGCACCAAATAAGATTAACAACCGTATCAACAGCTTGGATATTTATTCTCGAAGAATAATATGTATCATTACGTCAGATTCGTACATTTTTGAGAAAGACGTAACGAAGCAATTCGTTGAGCCGAAAGTTAAAATTTTTTATTCTTAAGGATTTAAAGATATTTGCAGTAATGCAGTAACACTCAATATGTATATCGATAGACATTTGTACTAATGGAATAGCACTCAATATGTATATCGATAGACATTTGTACTAATGGAATAGCACTCAGTATGTGTATCAATAGACATTTGTACTAATGGAATAACACTCAGTAAGTGTATCAATAGACATTTGTACTAATGGAATAACACTCAGTATGTGTATCAATAGACATTTGTACTAATGGAATAACACTCAGTAAGTGTATCAATAGACATTTGTACTAATGGAATAACACTCAATAAGTGTATCAATAGACATTTGCAATAATGCAATAACACTCAGTATGTATATTAATTTTGCAGTAATGCAGTTATACTCAATATGTATATCTATAGACATTTGCAGTAGCACTTATTATTATATGCTCATTTTTGTCACCGTTAACTTTACATTGTCAGAATCGTGCAATATTTTACGATATTGCACACCTTCATATTTCACTCATGTGCACGACACGTGTGCCCAGCAGTGTATTAGAAACTACTTTGTAAACAATCATTTACACTCATGTAGTATATGCTTTACGTTTTTGGTTGATTAAATTTGTTTCTGAATGAACTAAAGCAGATGTTTCGTGGACTACCACATACCATTTGCTTTTGCCACATTCCGCGTTAACTTTCTTGCTACAATGTTTCGGATTTAGGCTAGCGATAGGCGCCAGACAGGACATAAAATTGCTGGGTCCCTACAAACAACATGCAAGTGACAAGGCATAAACTGTCTTCTTTAGCTGGTAACAAGAATGGCAAAATTATACTTACAGTTTTACATCCTGAATTTCCTCAAAATGTACTTTCTTAGTTCTGCAAATCCGAATTACGTGAGTCATATCATGGGTTCTTAAGCTTGATTACACATATCGAAATTGTACTGTAATTTCGACTATATTCCAAGTGAAATTACATCCTCCTTACTGCACTCAAAATGAAATAAACATTATATTCCATAGCGTCTTTTTGATAATTGTATTTGAAAGAGTTCCTATTTTTCCCACATTATGATTCCAAACATTCAATGACAAAACAGAAACACACTTGCAGATGTCAACACGCTGTTTCCTCGCTGCAGAAATCCGATGTACTTCATGTAGAATAGCACAGATAAATCCAGTCATTATCACAAAATTTAGCAGAATCGACAAATACCCAAATCTATTCATTCCAGACTAAATGGAAAAGTTGTTGCAATGCGTATTCAGTCACAATATGAATCTAAATTTAAATTTTAAGTAGACCCAAACGTCATTTTCTTTCGAAAGTGATGTCTAGCGCGCGACTAAGATCAAATTTATCTGGGCTGAGTTATGTGCACATTAATAATATTGTTGTTGTGTAATGATGAATCTGCGCTTGTGTATTTAGTTTGGAATACATAATATATTCAGTTACTTTGTTTCTTGTAGTGTAGTTTTGTTTATATAATTAAGCCTTAGGTAGAATAAGAAAATGAGCATATCATAAAAAGGTTACTGCATTTGTATGGGGAAATATGAACTCGTTTTGTCGGATGGATATATTGCACTCCCAAGGTCGTACAGTATATCCATTAGAAAAACTCGTTCATATTTTCCCATAGAAATGCAGTAACCTATAAATATGTATATCAGTAGACCTTTGCAGTAACGCAATAACACTTAGTATGTATATCGATAGACATTGGTAGTAATGCAGTAATACTTAGCATATATATCGACAGACATTTGCAGTAATGCAGTAACACCCAGTATGCATATCGATAGACATTTGTAGTAATGCAGTAACACTCAATATGGAGATCGATAGACATTTGCAGTAATGCAGTAACATTCAATACTTATATCGATAGAGATTTGCAGTAATGCAGGAACACTCAGGATGTATATTAATTTTGCAGTAATGCAATAACGCTCAATATGTATATCGATAGACATTTGCAGTAATGCAGTAACATACAATATGGATATCGATAGACATTTGCAGTAATGCAGTAACACTCAATATGTATATCGATAGACATTTGCAGTAGCGCAGAAACAGGATGTATATCAAAAGACATTTGCAGTAACGCAATACTTCTCAGTATGTATATTAATTTTGCAGCAATGGAATAACACTCAATATGTATATCGATAGACATTTGCAGTAATGCAGTAACATTTGTTATGTATATGTAATTAAATTATTTGTTTGATTACATGTTATTGTAGTAATAATTTTGTTTACTGGATTTGATATTTCCTTAAGAAATTCAATTCAGTTCTGTTTGACCTGATAAACAGCCAGTAGTAGAAACACTGTATCTATTTGCTGACCTTGATTCAGAACCAGTGTCAGTTTTGAGTGCACAACTTTTTAAATATTTTTTAAATATCTTTTTCCAGAGTAAGAACCATTGATTTTAGCTAAGGACATACTAGAGTGCGTGATTTTAGGCATGTAAATGTTTCTACGTTGTTCTGGAAAGATGACCACGTGACCCTCATACTGGAATCTGTTTTGCGGTTTAGTTAGTCTTATAATTCGTGTTATAAGAAGAAATAGCCAGTTGGCCTTTAAACCTTTGACACTCAAAAGTGCTTTGTTGCGACCAGACTGAGTTGAATTTTAATTTTTTGGAATTAGTATTTCATTTCCCTGGAGGAATATATATATATAAGTGCTCCTTACAAAATTCTTAGACAAAGACATTTATTGAAAATTATTTGGAATTCCAAACTGGAATATTATTTTCTGTGATTCAGCAAAGAACTGTTGACACATCAGTACAAAGCTGACTGTCGAATACGTCATCGCCTTCCATCTTGAATTTCATTGGGATTGGAACTGTGATTCATTTAGGACTTTTCATTGATAGGACTTATAGTTTGTAATTCTTGGATTATTTGGGATTTGATTCGTAAACAGTAAGTCCTTTTTCTCATTTTTACCTTGTTTTTCTGGGGAAATAAATTAAATTTTACAAAACTTGTTGTCTTCACTCTTTTCTTGTTACTTTTCTACCAGCCTAGACACGTAACAAGAAAATTGGGGTGCTCGTCCTTGGGATATATGAATTTTGGCTAAAATATTTCAGAAAATTGTTTTTTGAAATTTAAATTCTCCTAGTCTTCAGAATTTTTTAAAATCCCAAGTATTATTTCACATTTTAGAAATCTTTAGTGAAATCAACATGCTTTTTATAACAAGGTCATCAAGAGTGGAAATCAAATTTCAAATCCTACCCAGGAACAGGACTGTTTGAAAAAAGATGAATTTCTTGAAGATGCCAGAAAATATGATCTTTCTGAGGCAAAAGCTTCATTAACGAAGCAAGAAATTAAAAACATTTTGGTCCAGTATTTGGTAGAAAAGATTGTTTTGGATAAAAGTATTTTGGTTTCGATCAGTAAGTCTGTATCAGACTCTGACATAAAAGTAAAGGAATTAAAATTAAAATACAAGATGGAATTAGAGTTAAGAAAGCTGGAACTTCAGAAAGATAAAGAAAAAATAAATGTAGTTACAATTAGAGAAAGAGAAAGAACAAATGCATTTACAGAAAGAAGAAAAGCATATGCTATTGGAGAAAGGGGAGAGAGACAAACAAATGCAAATGCAATTAGATAAGGAAGAAAGAGAGAGAGAGAGAAAAAAACAAATGAAGTTACAGAAAGAACAAATGAAGTTACAGAAAGAAAACCAAATGCAGTTAGATAAGGAAGAGAGAGAGAGAGAGATGCAAATGCAAGGAGAGAAGGAAGAGAGGGAATATCAATTTAGAATAAAAGACATAGAGCTGGCAAGTGAAATGCACGTTTCCACTTTACATACAAATTCAAGTTTTGATATTACTAAAAAAAAATTAGGTTAGAACCCCATTTTCGCGAAAAAGAAGTACAGAAATATTTTCCTTATTTTGAAAAAGTTGCTGAAAATTTGAAATGGCCAAGGGGGCATTGGACTCAATTATTACAGTGTGTACTTTTTGGCATATCCCGAAATATCTATGCATCCCTGTCAGTACAGCAAAGTGCTGACTATAATCTGGTTCAGGAATGCATCATGAAGGGTTATGAGTTAGTCCCAGAGGCTTACCGGCAAAAATTCAGGAACTCTAAAAAAGATGCTAGACAAACTCATGTCGAATTTGCAAGAGAAAACGAGCAGTTATTTGATAGATGGTGCTTAGCCAAGAAAGTTGATCAAGATTATGAAAGTCTTAGACAACTTGTATTACTTGAAGAGTTCAAGAACTGTGTCCATAGTGACATTAAGACTTATCTTGATGAATTTAAGATCGAAACCTTGGAAAACGCTGCTCATGCTGCTGACGAGTATTTCTTAGCTCATAAAGTTCCTTTTGTAGGCAAGTCTTCTACTCAGCAGTCTTCTGGTAAAACAATATTTCAGCCTTTTACAGGCCCTTCTAAAACTCAATCTGGCACAACTTTTAGAAATCAAGCTTCTGATAAGCTTGATCAAACATCCTTGTCTCCTCGTACGTTTACCTATTGCAAGATAAAAGGACACGTTACTTCTGATTGCTTCAAGTTGAAAAATAAGCATCAGAATCAAGACAGACCTATCCCAAATAATCTTATTTCTAAGAGGTCAAGGTCACGGTCATCTATTGAAAGCAATACATTTGTTGGGTCTAATAAACCCCAGTCTGATTTTATTATGGAGAATTATGAACCATTTATGTCGAAGGGTTCTAATCACTCTTGGGTGATTTGGCCAATCCTATCCCTATTAAAACTTTAAGGGATACAGGAGCTTCTCAGAGTCTTTTATTATCAGGTACTTTGCCTTTTTCTGAAAAGTCTTCTTCTAATGAGTGTTCTTATTCAGGGAGTAGAGTGCGGCTTTGTTAATGTTCCTCTCCATTGTGTAAATTTTTCTTCAGACTTAGTTTTAGGACCCGTGACAGTCGGAATAGTGTCTAACGTACCCGTTCAGGGCATTCATTTATTACTAGGCAATGACCTAGCTGGAGATAAGGTTGTGGTTAATCCACTTGTAACTGACAAGCCTTGTTTGAATCAGAAAGTTGATCCTATTGAAAACGAATACCCTGATTTATACCCAGCTTGTGCAGTTACTAGAGCTATGGCAAAGAAAGCTCATGAGAATGATGTTGCTAAGGAAAATATTCCTTTAGCTGACACATGTATTGGTCAGGCTTTTGATGAAGTCACTTTCACTCCTTGTTTGGGTCAATCAAAAGGTATTGATCACAGTGATCCTCTTTTAACTACTCATTCTCCTTTTTCTAATCAGGGTGACACACGACAATCACTTGTTGTCAAACAGGAAAAAGATCATGAGATCTTATGTTGGTTTCAAAGGGCCATTAGTGAAACTAAATCCACGACAGTACCTGTCTGTATTTTCATTAGAATTGGAATTCTCATGAGAAAATGGAGACCTCCTGAGGTACCTGCTGGTGACGAGTTATCAGTGAACTATCAAACTGTAGTTCCAAAATCTTACAGACAGGAAATTCTTAGTCTGGCCCATGAAACTCCTCTGGCTGGTCATTTAGGGATTAATAAGACTTATCACAAGATCTTGAATCACTTTTATTGGCCAAAAATCAAAAGTGATGTTTGTAAATACTGCAGATCTTGTCATACTTGTCAAATGGTAGGAAAACCCAATCAGAAGATACCTAAGGCTCATCATCAACCTATTCCTGCATTTGATGAACTATTTAGCAGAATTATGGTAGATTGTGTTGGTCCCTTACCTAAGACCAAGTCAGGCAACCAATATTTGTTGACCATTATGTGTGCGTCAATAAGATTCCCAGAGGTAATTCCTTTGAGGAATATTAAAACCAAAACTATAGTAAAAGCTTTGATAAAGTTTGTTTTACTCAATTTGGCCTTCCCAAGTCTTTCCAATTTGATCAAGGGTCAAATTTTATGTCTGGAATTTTCCAGCTAGTTATGTATGCTTGAATTTGGCATTCAGCACTTCAAGTCAAAAGTGAATTTATGGTTTCACAGAACTTCAATGGAGAGAAATTTTGAGTGTAGTGATAGAGTTCTGTCTCTCTTGCTCATTCTCCAAAATTTGTTTTCAAATTAGGTATTTCGGCCCTTACAAAGTTAAGAAGAAAATGAATGAGATAAATTATAATAATAGTACTCTGATTTAAATAAATTAATGGAGTACCAGTATATTGAGAGAGATAGCCAGGTAAATCATGCAATTAGTTTAGTTGTACCTGCCCCACTCAGTGAGGATTTAAGTGAAGGAATTCAATCGGACTCTATTGATTTTGGAGTGACAAATCTTTGGAATTCAGAAATTATGAATTATCTGGACTGGAAACTTTCACATTTGCAACAACAAGGAAGGAATAAACTTAAACAGATATTATTTAAATATGAGCACTTATTTCCAGATGTTCCTACGAGAACAAACGAAAGTTTTCATGACGTTGAAATTGTAAATTCCAAACCTGTGAAACAACACCCATAGAGGATGTACCCTCTCAGGAATACTTGAAAAATGAAATTCAGTACTTGCTGGAGAATGATTTGATAGTGCCCAGTAAAAGTGATTGAAGTTCACCATGTATACTTGTTCCCAAACCAGATAAAACTTTCCGTATGTGCACTGATTATAGGAAGGTGAACAGTGTGGCTAAGACAGATTCATTTCCATTACCAAGAATCGATGACTGCATTGATAAAATTGGAAATTCCAAGTATGTCACCAAATTTGACCTTCTGAAAGAATTTTGGCTAATTCCACTGACGGAAAGAGCTAAGGAAATTTCGGCATTCGTTACTCCAGATGGACTTTATTAATATAAAGTGATGCCGTTTGGGTGGAAGGGTTCGCCAAGTACTTTTCGACGTTTAATGAATATGAATACCTCTGGTCTAGATAATTGTGATGCTTACATCGATGATGTCATCATCTACAACGACACCTGGAAAGAATATTTAGCAACAATTAGGAAATTCTTTAACAGACTCACTGATGCAAGTTTGACAATCAATTTATCCAAAGGTGAGTTCTGCCGTGCTAGTGTAACATTTCTAGGACATATTGTGGGACATGGACAAGTTAAACATATAGATCCTAGGGTCAAGGCAATCTCTGATTTCCCTGTGCCTGTCAGCAAAAAGCAACTGATGCGATTTTTAGGTATGGCTGGATACTATCGGAAATTTTGTTCCAATTTTTCCATAATTGCCTAAACCCCTGACAAAATTATTGAGCAAAAAAAACAAGTTTCTTTGGACTGAAAATGTCAGGAGGCTTTTGATAAGTTATAAGCCATACTTAAGACTGCACCAGTTCTTACGGCTCCAAATTTCAGTTAGTCATTTAAATTGTCTGTTGATGCAAGTAATGTTGGGGCTGGAGCAGTATTGATTCAAGAAAATAAAATGGTGTTGACCATCCAGTGTGCTCTTTATCTAAGAAATTAAATAAGCACGAAAGAAATTATTCAACAATCGAGAAGGAATGTTTGGTTTTGATATTGGCATTACAACATTTTGAAGTTTACATTAGTTCAGCTCCTTCTCAGATTATTGTGTTTAGTGATCACAACCCCGTTACTTTCATCGATAAGATGAAAAACACAAATCAGAGATTATTAAGCTTAAGTTTGTTGTTACAGGAATATAATATTGACATCAGGCACATCAAGGGAATAGACAATTTAATAGCAGATGCACTTTCCCGTGTATAAAAGTGCATAAAAATAGTATTTCATATACACTTTGTTTAATTCATAAGAGTTCTTCTTATGTTATTTTTTAGACACCTCATGTATAATTAACATATGGTCAAAAGAAAGCTTTATTATATAAATCTTTATTTTTTCTCTTATGGTGGGGGTAAGTGTTATGTATATGTAATTAAATTATTTGTTAGTTTTAAAAATTTGTTTATTCCATTACATGTTATTGTAACGATAATTTTGTCTACTGGATTTGATATTTTTTTAGAAATTCAATTCAGTTCTGTTTGACCTGATAAACAACCAGTAGTGGAAACACTATCTGTTTGCTGACCTTGCTTCAGAACCAGTGTCAGTTTTGAGTGCACAACTTTTTTTTTATTTTTTAAAATTTTTTCCAGAGTAAGAACCATTTATTTTAGCTAAGGCCATACTAGAGTACGTGATTTTAGGCAAGTAAAAGTTTCTACGTTGTTCTGGAAAGATGACCATGTGACCCTCATACTGGAATCTGTTTTGCGTTTTAGTTAGTCTTATAACTCGTGTTATAAGAAGAAATAGCCAGTTGGCCTTTAAACGTTTGACACTCAAATGTGGGTTTTTTTATGACCAGTTTGAGTTGAATTTTAATTTTTTGGAATTAGTATTTCATTTCCCTGGAGAAATATATATAAGTGCTCCTTACAAAATTCTTAGACAAAGACATTTATTGAAAATTATTTGGAATTCCAAACTGGAATATTATTTTCTGTGATTCAGCAAAGAACTGTTGACACATCAGTACAAAGCTGACTATCAAAGACGTCATCGTCTTCCATCTTGAATTTCATCGGGATTGGAACTGTGATTCATTTAGGACTTTTCATTGATAGGACTTATAGTTTTTAATTCTTGGATTAATTTTGGATTTGATTCGTAAACCGTAAGTCCTTTTTCTCATTTTTACCTTGTTTTTCTAGGGAAATAAATTATTTGTTAAATTTTACAAAACTTGTTGTCTTCAGTCTTTTCTTGTTACTTTTGTACGAGCTTAGACACGTAACATTCAATATATATATATATATATATATATATATATATATATATATATATATATATATATATATAGTATATATATATATATATATATATATATATATATATATATATATATATCAGTGGACATTTGTTGTAATGCAGTAACACTCAGTATGTATATCAATAGACATATGCAGTAATGCAGTAACATTCAGTATTTATATCGATAAACATTTGCAGCAATGCAGTAAATTCAGTATGTATATCGATAGACATTTGCAGTAATGCAGTAACACTCAGTATGTATATCAATAGACATTTGCAGTAATGCAGTAACATTCAGTATGTATATCAATAGACATTTGCAGTAATGCAGTAACATTCAATATAAATATCGATAGACATTTGCAGTAATGCAGTAACATTCAATATCAATATCGATAGACATTTGCAGTAATGCAGTAACATTCAATATGTATATCGATAGACATTTGCAGTATATGCATATTAATTCATGTTTTATATGAGTCAGCAAATTAACCATAGCAGATGAACAGTTTGCAGGTCCATCGACACATTTTTCGGAATTTGCACATTTATCCCAATCAAAATCTTTTTGAAACACAGTCTGTATATTCTTTAACATTGTGCCAAGTTTTCGTTCCCTTAAGATCAATTAGAGATATAAAAACAAAAGAATGCATTAACACGTACATGTTATGTTTGTTCTTACAGAGTTGTATCCCTTCTCCTAAATGTACGTTGTAAACAATGCGGTAGACGTTTTATTCCCTTATTAGCAAATAAATTTTCTATAAAGACTGAGAGCAGTGAATGTACAAAAGAATGTGTTGGGTCAATCTTTCCCTCATTTATATTTCATGTGTTGGGTCAATCTTTCCATGATTTATATTTCATGTGTTGGGTCAATGTTTCCATGATTTATATTTCATGTGTTGGGGCGATCATTCCATCATTTATATTGCATGTGTTGGGTCAATCTTTCCATCATTTATATTTCATATTTCTGTTCACTGTTTAAACACGCACATACGTGTTTCATTGTTTAATTTCAAATTCGGGAAAATTATTTTTATTCTTAAAGATTAATTGACATTTGTAGCGAAGCAAAAACTCACAATATGATCTTGTCCTGGAATTAACCTATTAAAAATGTTTTTTAGAGGTCAGGTGGAGCAGGTGGAGTGATTGAAGCTGGGAATATTGAGAGTGAGAATTCACAGGAGCAATTGATGGCAGGTTTATTATCTAGACTTCAGGAGCAAACCAAGAGGGAACTTCGAGATGAATTCGAGAGAAAGAGACAGCAAGACATGGAGATGCTAGATAAAAGACTTGCCCTTGATAAACAGGAGCATGAAGAAACAATGGTTTTCCTAAAGTCCCGTCTGGAACAGTTAGCAAAAGTGTTGGAAGATTACGAGAAACTCAAAATGACACAGAAAGGTTTACGGGAGCAACTGAACAGGCAGAGAGATCAAGTCGTGAGCTTGAATCAAGAGAACCTCACTTTGAAAAAAGAAGTGAGCATGCTGGAAGGTGTTAAAGCTGAGAACAATTCACTTAGCGTTGAGAATGGAAAATTGAAGAGTGAAAACACTGAATTGAAAATGGAAATCCAGAAATTAGAACGACAACTGACGGAGAAAGAAAATGAGCTATCCGATCTAAAGTCATACATAGAGAAACAGTACAGCATGTTGACGTTGGAACTTTCCGACCATAAACAGGAGTGGAAAGGCGAAAGAGATAGTCTGGAACAGGGTCTCAACAAACAACAGAATATGCTGGCCGATATAGCTCAGGCCATCCAAGCCATTAACAAGAAGATGGAGAAAGTATCCCCTCCCGAACCGGCGATGGACAATTTGTCCCAAGCTTTCTTAATCAGTAGGCCCTCGACAAACAGACAGCCAGCTGGTCTGGCCCAAACAAAGCCTTTCATACAAGGGACAAAATCCACTCCCAGGTCTTCGTACAACAAACTTCTTACAAGTGGATTTTACAATCCCAGGAAGAAATAAAAAGTCAAAATAGCTCCTAGAAGGACTTGTCCAAAAGCTACGAGTACAGTGACAGTGTCTTCAGAATTGGGTGACTTAAATATGTTCTTGCTTGAATTTCAACAGTATATAAAGTTAGCGTTAGTTTGTAAGGATCTTGATAGACTGGTGATTCAGACTCAAAATAAACTTAATAAACACTGGTCTAATTGAGAGAGAGAGAGAGAGAGAGAGAGAGAGAGAGAGAGAGAGAGAGAGAGATGAATAATCAGGAATGGTTGTTAGTGCTTTTATTCTAAAAATTCTGAGTGTTTGTTGACCTAGGGTTTATGCGAAAATTTTGGCGCTTAGGAAGGTGGGTAACCTAGGGTTGTTGTGAACAACATTTCTGTTTATCCTGTTCGAAAGAAATTTTCATCTGAATACAAATGGCCTCTTATATATATATATATATATATATATATATATATATATATATATATATATATACACACACACACACACACACACACAAATGCATGCTGAAGGGTTCATCAAACAGTTCTAAACACACCAATGCTGTAAGGCAAAAGTTAACTGTTCTGTTTACAATAATTCAATAATTTTAGTTTTCATTCTCAAAATAATCTTCTTTCGAAATAGTGGACGTCTGCCTACTTGTGACACGTGCACAGCCCATCACATAACAGCATTCACAGCAACCCGGTGATTTTATTAATTTTTCTGTTTCAGTTCTGTTTTACCCATAATAAATCTTTCAATACTGGGGAGTCGCAACGAGCTATATCTAGGCTGTATGGCTGCTGATTTCGTATTTCAAAGCCAAAGTTTTGTAAGGCTTTTATCACAAACTTTCATGCATAGGCAGTGGCCTTATAATGGTGCCAAATGACTCCACCTCCCCGACCAGGTCTAGACACTTTTTCGAATCGCCTCATGTAACTTATATCGAATAACTGTGGCATAATATTGTCCATTCACTGCAGTATTCTTTGGTACCACGTTCAAAATAACCCCTTGTTGGTTGAAAAACATTCATATAACCATTCCAGCAAATTTAGGAAGACATTCTTCTACAGGTGATGACGAACATGTGTGTCTCCATACACTGTTTTGTCTCTTACGCCATCACATGTAATGATCTTATTTTAAACAAAAATTTCTGCTTTTTATTTTGTACCTATATAATAATTTCATGCGGAGCATTGCTCCTAAGCCCATTTGTTCTTTATCAAATAGTTTACGTAAAGAACGTACACAAAACTGCGCATTCCTAATTCATTATCTACACTTCTGTATGAAATATTAGAATTGTCTGCTGCATCTCGGACAGTAAGTAACACATCCGTCTTCGATCACATATACATCCGCAGAATGGACAATTTCTTTCAAAGTGACGTCCTAATCCTAACTGCTCTTATAGCATCTTTAACAGCCCCTCCCCCCCCCATCATCATTAACACGCTTCAACAGCCCCCCCCCCATCATCATCAACACGCTTCAACAGCCTCCCCCCCCCATCATCATTAACACGCTTCATCCATTAACTGAATCGATATTCTGCAAGTGCTTTAGGTCCATAAACATCATCCAAAATCAGTTTTTATCTGTGTAAAGGAGTTTCAAAATTTTGCATACAATTTTTGAAACATTCTGTTTGAAAACGGATTCATCTTCCATTTGGCCACACTCATGATATCTTTTCGCTATTTTGTATTGCAGTGTGTACAAACGAGACACAAGGATAAACTAAATATCAGATGTGGCAGATTAAATAAAACATCGGATGTTGCAGATTAAATAAAATGAATACTTGTTTTCTTGTCCCATGCCCTCTAATTAGGGGCGATTGACGATCTGACTGATAGAGACAACTTAATAATTGCATAACTGATCCTTCTGAAAAAAACCTTATTCAAAAGTAATACGGACCCAGGACCGTAGAGAGCGATCACGGGTCCTTGGGTAAGAAACACCCGGGCCTCTCCTAGTTCTTGTTCAAACAAAATTTTCTTTTATAAAATTGAAAATTGCTGTTCGGCCCGGGCTCCCTTACGGGCCCTGGCCCCGGGGATATATTCCTAGTTACCCCCCCCCCCTTGTTGGACCTGCATTGAACAACTGCTTTCTACTTTCCCTTCTTTATTTGCATTTGTTGGTGTATTCATATATTTCTTTCTTTTATTGTGGGTTAGATATATATTGACAATGAAATTTAAAATATTTTAGAAAAGAGAAAGAAAATACACTTATGTACTAACAATTATATTCGTGATTCCCGCTCCCGCTCTCTCCACAGTATACAATCCTTTTTTCTTTTTTTATATGTTAGGCCGTTGAGTTACATTTTACTATACAACTCAAGCCGATCCCAACTTCCCCATAACGTTTTCGGTTAGGATGAGTTTTTAGATACACTTTGCCTTTCTGACAATCACATCCTTTCTCCATCACTACCATTATCACCGTTCCGGTGGCCTATGTCGTTACAACGCACGCATTCAATGGGGGAGGTCGCGGGTTCGAAGCCCCGGCCGAACCATACTAATGACTTATAAAAGTTTAGCATGTGGTCCCTTATACTTATACTGAATAGGTTATTCATAGTGCCGACTTTTTACGGAGAAATTTCACTGTTTCCTGTTTCAGTTTCTGCAACGCTAAATATGAGAAAAGTTTGATAAAAACAATAGAATGGTTAGGTACCAGAGATTAGTTTTATTCGTAAGAGTTATGAGTTGTCTTCTTTTGCGTCCTACTTTTAAAATTTATTTAATGTTAGGTTGGCCTAAACTAAATTAAGCAACCATCGTCATTACTGTAGTTGTATTACTTCTCAGCATCATCCGGTTGTGATATATTGGTCTGTTGGCTGCCATTAACATATATCGTTCACATACCTAAATTATTAAAGTTCATTCAATAGTACGATGATTATATCTTTCATTACAGCCATATTTTTTATGTTAGGCCGCTAATTACTTTTTCTGACGAACATAATCTTGTTAATTCATTTGGAGTGAAATAATTACATATTTTCTCACTGCCTATCAATAAACCATGAAAACATGATCAACAAAATGTAAATTATTTGTTGCAGATTGCGTAGTCGAGCAATAAGACTGGCTGCTTCCTGTTAAAGAAGAAACTAGATTAAATCCTACAAAGAGCCTATTATGTGCTAATTTGCTTTCAGTTGGGAAGGAAAATTACATTACAATTTATATTTTCTCTATAAATATTGACAAAACACAGCAGAACACAAACGCTAAACCGCTGACATCGCGCGGGATCCAAAAAGAGATCTGTAACTTTAATCCGTTATACCCATTGCTTGACGGTATGTATGAGCATGGTTGGAACGAGTAACTCTGACTTGTTTAATTACACTGGTGTGATTCAGTTTCGTAGCAACCGCCAATGCAACATGCTCAACTCATTCAGTGGCGTAGCTACAGCTCAAGCCAGGAGGGGGATTCAAAATTCATAACTAACAATGTATATAGGGGTTGCGTGGCAAACAATGACCTCTTCAATGCACGAGATCTTGCTGCTTTTTGAATAATTTTTGTTATGAATGACAATGACAGCCAGCTATGCCAAAATTTCGAAGTACTCGGGTTCAAGTATGTTGAATATGACAATTTTGTGACAATGGGGATGTGAACGGACATGGACATCATCATAGTCCCAAGTCCAACAATGTCTACATTTCTTTAATAATAAGAAACTCTCTCATTACGAAAAGTTGAAAATGGGAACATGACTAAGAATTGCAATTCATTAATCTATTGACCAACTATAGTCAGCGCCACAGTTCATCAATCTATTGACCCACCATAATCAGTGCCACAGTTCATTAATCTTTTGACCCACCATAGTCAGCGCCACAGCTCACGATTAAAGCAAATTAGTATCTTAGGACTTTGACACGCTAATTTGAAATTTGAGCACTGTAGCTGTTTTTGTCTGTATCACACACACACACACACACACACACACATGCATACACACACACACGTATATATAACAGACTAAGGATCGAAAAAGGCCGAAATGTCAAAAACAAGGTCTTTTACACAAAAGGTGTTGAAAAGCGTCGACAAATAAATGTAAATGAATAATTTTTCTGAGTTGGCCACACAACATAGGCTGAACAGGCCAAGGATCGAAAAGGCCGAAATGTCAAAAACAAGGTCTTTTACAAAAAAAAAGTGTTGAAAAGCGTCGGCAAATAAATGTAAATGAATTATTTTTCTGAGTTGGCCACACAATCTTGGTCTCAGCCTCTCTGCTGCTATAATTAAACCATTATTATATCATTCGGCTAGATTAGCTCGAGAACGATTAGAAGCAATACGAAAATATCTTTCACGCCATAACGCTGTTAAACAGCAATTACAAGCGCGTCAACAAACACAAGAAGAATTTGCAGAATCCGCAGAGGAATTATTTAAACCTGTTACAAAGACTACTAAAGGTCTTCTCTCTGCATTAGAGAAAACCGCTGAAGCAACTAGAAAAATAGCAGAGCGAACTAAGAAAACAAAAAAGTTTGCGAGAGCTTCCTGCCGAAATAGCTGCTGCTCAGCCAACGCGAGAGGTACCTGAGGATGTAGACCAAGCGGAGGGTGATACTACACTAGAACCAGAACCAGAAGCACGAGCCAAGATTAATCTGCTTGATACATTTGCCGAAGACGCTATTACTGTTATTAAACAGGCCAGGAATATAAAACAATTAGCTGCAACTGCTGTGGGAAAGTTATGATGATTGAAAACAATTTTTAAAACCTGAATATGCTGATGATCTTGTAAGTCGTGAAAATTGGTACAAATGGATATTTCGCATATACTACAACGTTGATCAAGCTCGAAACAGCGATACGAGATATATTAAATTTATTCATGCAACAGATGAATATATTTCATGGATACAACTATCACCAGAGCAACAACACCAACGGCAACAACGACAACGAGCACAAAAGCAACAACTTGAAAAATTACAGAAACAACGAGAACAACAACTACATCCACAACAACGTCAACTATTAATAAGGGAGCTGAACGAGCTGCAGGAGCTGCAACGAAGAAAAGCAACAAAGTTCCGACAAGCAGACATAGACTCAATCAAAAGAACCTTAGGCATGGTACCATACACCGAAGAAGAATGGACTGAAGAACAAACAAGACCACCATCTGAACTAATGCCAATGACAGAAGAAGAACCCCCTGGTGTAACTAGATCTGGATACAACACTGGTGTTTGCCCCAGTAATGCCCTTGCAGATGTTGAACGACTAGAATGTCCTCATTGGTGGAAAACGAGCCGGTAATAATTCCCCAGAAATTATTAATGAAGCAGCCGCTATTTGTCAGCGATTGTTTACAGGTGGTATCATGGATATTAATGTGTATCGGTCCCTCATTAATGAAATCGCCGATGATCATTACAGCGATTAAGCAGTTAGATATAATTATTATAATAAGATGATTATAAATAATGCTCAACGTGGACCAACCATGATCAGAGTGATAAATTCGCGATTACCAGTATATCAATCAATCTACGGGGATGGACTCGGTGATGTTGTTCAGGGTTTATTTTTGAGGATAGCCCCAAAGGCAATACCGATTGCAAAGCAACTAGGCATGAAAGCCATTGACGTTATTCGTGAAAAAGGTATTGGTGCCGCTGGTGACGTTGCCGGTAAAGCATTCTCTGCAATCAAGGATAGACTAGCACGATTAGTACGACGAAAACCTCAGCCACCAATAAAATTACCCAGCACTACGGCGATGCCTGCAAATGTTAGTAAAATAATAAATCAAGCCGCAAATCAAAAACTAGCAGAGGTAGCCAATGAAAAAGAAAAAAACATAGCAGCAAGTCTGATGGCAGGAAGTGGTCTTCGTATTAGACGATGACCAATAACATAAAATATGTTCAAACGTGTATCTGATCCCGTATTTTACATGGATACGCCAGTTCTCAAGGATGAGTCTGTGCGTGATTATCAATATTATTCTTAAGACGCACGACAACCAAGTCAGTGTGGACGAATCGAATTACAAATTCAGGATACGAGCAGATATTTCTTACCCGCTGAAGCATTTATTGAGGTAGAGGGTGAAATTTTAAAAACAGATAATACTGAATATGGGGCCAATAATAGTATTGGTGATGTTAATAATGGCATTATGGCGTTGTTCGACAGTGCTACGTATATCATCGACGGAAGAAATATTGAATCAATTCAGAAGGACGTCGACGTTGCCACAACAATACTTGGTCTAGCAAGATACAGCGACGATTATTCAAGATCAGCTGGTCCATCAATGATGTTTACTAAGGACACTTCTGACCACCCTAACTACGTACCATATGATATAAGACGACCAAGAAACCATGCCAATAACGCCGACGCTGACGTTGCTCCGGTGGTTCATGGTGCTAATGCAAATTTCAACTTGGGATTCACAGCACGTCGAGCTATGCTGAAAGATGGAAATAGAAGATTTTCATGTGCAATTCTACTATCACATATCTTTGAATTTTGTAGAAATGTCAGAAAGATTATTTTCGGAGCCAAACATACAGTTGTACGAAAAGCCACAGACGATGATGCAATATGGCGATCTGCTGCTGTTGCTGATGCCGGTAAAGTAGCGCTGACAAAACGTTCATTGTGGATGCCAGTAATGACTCCAGCGATAGCTGAAGAAGAACGTTTACTCTCTTTTATGGGTCAAGGTGGTAACTCGACGCTATTATGGTTAACAATAACCACAGATACTGTTCAAAGTACCATTAGTGGTTTATTCACATGGTAGATAGCATCACAACAAGGTATCTCTGCGCCACGACATATATCTGTTGCTTTCCAAGATGCTGCAAGAGTAAATGATCAGACGCGTAGTATAATGATATTTGACAAACTCGGTGTTTCTGAGGTTTCATTGAGGATAAAAAGACATCAAGAACCATCAGAGGATATTTTGATGAATTTTGAGCAAAATCATGTGGCGCGTGCACATCATCGATTGATGTCGTTTATGGGGCGTGATCAAAATGTTGATACTGGTTTACAAATATCACAGCTAGATTTTACAACGCTGTATCCGATTTACAATTTTTCGCTGGAACACTTGGATTTGTTTAGACAGTCCGTCGTTGACATACATTTTCGAGCTCGTGTTACAAGAGGAGCTATTGCTAATTACAGAGCAATCGCCGTCATACTCAGTGATAAGACGATGCTACTTGAAGGTGTTGGTGGACGAATGAAGGTCGTTGATGCCCCGGTGGAAAATATGTAAGCGTTAATTTAGAAATCAGAAATATATCATAAACGCCATATCATCATGTTAGTGTCAGTCTGACTCCTGGTCAGATTAAAAAATTACAATCAGCATCAAAAGAGAACTGTGCAGCAAAAATATCACTAGCGCGAGAACAAATCACAGGTGGTTCAAATAAACTACCTCTAACAGAACATCAGCTCAAACATTTCAATACGGCTAAACAATCAAAGACCGGCATGCGACTTAATCTTTCTGCGGGTGCCGTCAAAGACCTCGCTAATACGGGTGGTATATTTCCGATTCTCGCCGCGTTACCAGCGTTAATAGCCGCTGACGCCCCAGCTGTTGCGGCGTCATTAACATGAATAACAATAAAATTACCAACGTGGGAGAACGAACAGATAATCTCGACGCTGCAACGAAGAAATATGTCGATGATAAGGAAATTCCAGAGACAACTTCGTTAACTACAATCAACGATGGAATGACCACACTCAAAACTGATTTTACTAATCAAGTACAATTGTTTCTGAATTTTCGCAGAAACGTAAACAGAACCATTAATGAATTTTTGGAAGTCCACCAACCTTTGACATAAAAATCGCCGACGTTAACGCGAGAATCAACGATATTATCAGTGGAATTCCTAATATCGTCAAAAAAACTAATCTCGTTAAAATTTCACACAAACAAATTAACAATATCGTGTACACAGTATCATCGGGTTCATCAACATGGACACCGCAAAATAACATTATCAAACATACCGCGGAAGTCACTGCTGTGTACAGACTGTCCGTATTTAGTGGTGCAAAATTTAGGATATTTACTACATTTCCATGGCGTCATTCAACCGATAATTAATCTGGTACCGTGTCTATTGTATTAAATAAAGATGCCGAAGAAATATTTATGCTGGAACCATCCGATAAAAAATAACCACAGCGTCTTACTGGTGGTGTCTGGAATTTGTAGCTGAAACACCTCAATTAATTACTTAATAAAATATAATGATCGACGTTTAGCGATACAGATACGATCAAGTATGTGCGTGGCAGCGTAAACTGAAAAACATCGTTGACGATTATACAATAAAAGTAAGAAATATCGCAGACGCATGACCGCCATTGACATAATTGTGTATTCGGTATCTGTGCTTGTCGCTGGAGCTGGCGTGATATTATCAACTTTTAACAGCGACCGTGCCGATCGTTGTAACAATCGTCGTTTCATCCGCAACAACGTTAGCGGGTATTTTCAACATCGTTGCAAAGAAGATAGCTACATGTACAAGCACAAAATTACACGAGTACACAATGAAACTGCATACAGCAACGACAGCGTATTCTAAACTATCATCGTTGATTTCGTCGTATCTCAGTGATGGTAAAATATCCGATGATGAATTTAAAACGATAATTGAGATTTACGACGGTGTCAACGAACTTGAATTAAAATAGGAAATAATTAATAATATTGTCGACGCCCGAACATCGTTCGGATCAAAGATGACACGAATTATTGCAGCAGATCGTCACAAACACAACTCCGCAAAAAACCACAATGATATCGGCGAGTTCAACCAATCCTGGATTCAGTATTGTTTTTCCAACTGCAATTCCAGCATCAGAAATAGCGCTGGCACAATTACGAGTTTATCATAGTTGGCCAATTATCAGGTCAACGTCGTTTGGTGGTCTTCCGTCGAATAATTCATTAGTATTTGCAAATAAAAATAAACCAGATGGAACTTCAGATTGGCAAGTTGTCAGTGTGCCAACTGGCAGTTATCAAATAGAACAGATCAATGAAGAATTCCAGTGCAGAATTAAATCCATTACAGGAATGGAATCAAAGATAGCTATTACTGTTCATGAGCCAACGTTATCATCGGCCATTGAAATATGATCGCCAGATTACGCCGTTGACATTTATCAATCTTCGATCATATCTGTGTTAGGTTGGCCTGAGGTTGCGCCGTTTTATAATGGACCACCAGAACCACGACGAGATGAATTTCTGACAACTGAGGAAAAATTCATAAAGACACACGAATACAGGAAAAAAACGTCCGTGGGGCAGTAAACTCACTATACATTATCCTGATACGACAAGTAGAACCGGAGGTAGATATATATATGATGATCTGTTTGTCATTGATATGAATAAATCATTGAATGATAAATATAATACATCTTTAGCTGATCTTATGATTTATGTCACAGAATTGATAAATCATTACGACGAGGACACAAGAAATAATATCATCGCGGTAATTCAGCACATAAATTCAGTGATACATGATTTTAATTATATTAAGAATTTTATGACTGAAAATTTATATCAATTTCATCCATTGTCACGTAGTAGAGCCGAGCTAAAAATTCCTAAATTTGATTTCGATATTAACAATTACTTTCCAAAAATCCTTGAATCATGGAAAAAATAGCCCCACCGCCAGATATTCTGAAATGCAATAATAATCCGTACAATGAAGGACGTCATGTTTCGCCGGGCATCGTCAATATAACATCAACGATCGCAGTTAATCTTGTTTGTGACGTCATCGACGGTGGTTATCAAGTAGATTTACAAAAATCCAACCAAGCCCAACAGGGATACATTCTATATTCATTTACACCTCAAGTACCCCCAGGGTATTTGATTGTATCAGAACCAATCGACATTGTTTATAAAAAATGTCATAATCCACTCTTATCGCAAATACATTTTAAACTTACTGACCAACATGGACACCTTTTGGATTTGAGATCAGAAATGCTTAATATAATTCTGTATGCCGCTAAAGTTTGTATCATTGCCTGGTGAATTAATTTCATGAATCTGTAATCGGAGGGTAGTGTATATTTATTTTCGGATTTTCGAAATTGTAATAATTCAAAATCACGCATAATTTTTTCAGGATCAAGTTCATCATAAATTTTTATACCGTCATATTGTAATTGCTTAACAGCAACAATAATAGCATTAATATTTTCATGATTCATTATATAATAAATATTTGTTTAATATAAAAATATTTCTGAATAAAAGTAAAAATATAACTACATATACCATAACGTTTTGGACACGACTGCGGGAAATTATTATTATATTTCAGGATAACTTAACGGAGAAAGCGTTTGCTTAACAGAGTTATTTCCGTTCATTGTGTATACCGAAATTTGATCTTTTGTTCGAATTTCTTCGAAAATGCCGATCTTCTTGAATTATTTGCGACAGAATGTATTGAAGCACGGTAAATGTCAAAATATTTGCCAGCAGCATATGTCGAAGGAAATATTATTTCTTCACTTGTCTCTGTATTTGTGGATATAATAGACCTCGGAGTCTTACAATTAATGCCAGTATTTCCTAATCTACAATTCTGACTTTGTGTAACAACTTGAAGGTTATATAAGGAATTATTTTGCTTATTTCGATCAATATGATCGATCACAAGTCCATTTTCGATCAGTCCATGAAAACATTCAAACACAAATCTATGGGAGTAATAATTTTTGTTTCCATTTGTATTAAACATGAGATACCCAGTATTAGTAACAAAACCAACTGGTGTTTTCTGTCTACAGTTTCTGATTACACCATCTCTGGATGCTTCATAATTCGTGATAATGGGATGTGCCACAAATTCGTTTTGCTCCATTTGTATACTAATATTATTTGTCTAAACGATTATTTTGAAAATCTGGCGATATAGTCTTCGGCGGTTTTTATGGGAGATATCAGGGTGTTATTTTTTAAATCATAATATCGTTTCAGCTGTCTGTATCTTTTACCACCGCATTGTACACATAACCGTGTTTCTCCTCTGACTCCAACATCGCACCGCAAACACGATTTTGGTGCTACAATTCCACGTTTGAAGCGTTGCATGTGGTAACCACAAAATTCATTTACGCAGGATTTATTACAACGAGATGAATCATCAGCCAATTACATTTATTGTTTGCTTGAATCATTATATATATATAATTAAAGTTTAATTAAACATACATATTTGCCTTAATTATAGCATGGAGGAGTTTGAGAGATTATCGGCAATTAAACCTTCTAGAGCCAGATTTGATCGTGACAGATTGTCAAAACCTAAATTTAATTTTTCGATGCAAGATCTAACTTTGATGAATAGCGATATAACTGATCGTATCCGTGAAGCCAATAAAAATTTCGCAACGATGGTGCAGCTCATGTGTGGTCAACATTCAGAATCAGTAATATTGTCGATGCTACAATGAATGATTCACGCGCGAGAGAAATTATTTACTACCTTGATATTCATCAAGGCGATCAACGGTATAATGCGTTAATGAAATTTATCACGCAGACAGACGACGACGTTTGGATTATCCGTGACAAAGGTGACCCTGTGCGACTTCATACTGGAAATAGCGTTGTCAAGACAAATAAAAATTCCAAACCAGGAACTTTGACCGGCATTGATAAAACGTATTATGAACGAGAGTATCCTGTGACTGCAGTTGTTTATGCGTTATATCCTATAAATAATAAACCTAACGTTGCAGATCTCAAACCAATGAAATTTTCCCGGTTAAATTGCGTAGCTGAGCGAGTTATAGAACATTTTTCAGCAGCAATACGCGTAAATGGTTTAACGGGTCTGCGAAGTAAAAAAATAAATGCGTGGGAAGAAACAGTTAAAGATACCGGAGCATCTATCAGCGACGTTGCTAAATTAGAAAAAAAAAATAAAATTCCCAATAACAGTAAAAACATTAACCGGGAAATTTTGTATAAGTCGAAATATACATCAAGAGGATCTCCGATAACAATTATTGATCATAACGCACACGCATGGACATCCGTGGTAACAATATTTCCACGAGACAGATCAGTTAAATTCTACCGCGGTAACATATTCGACGCTATCAGCGATATCAGTAAGAGTGACCCTGTGTCTGTGTGGCTATTTCGAAGTTCCGATGATAACAATTATGATTAGTTTGCAAGGCCTAGCGGAGAAATTTATCGTACAGAAACTCTCCACGAGGAAATGAGCAAACTTGCATTGAAATACTCTAATGATATCGAACAATTAATCAGTAATTGTTTTACCGTTCCATCAGTTTCTTCTCACATCGCTCAGGAGAAAAATGCATGGAAACCGACACGATTGGAATGTCTTGAAGATATCCAGCACAGTTGTGTCGAATACGGTCATGGTGGATTATGGAATACCGAATGAGACTACGTTGACCTTATATCGGTTGATATGGTAGCGTGTTATCCTGGAAGTTTTCTTGGATACGGAGAGTGTTCTGGATACTTTAAGCGATTTGGACAGCCCACACACGAGATGACGAAAGTTGCGATAAACGGGCTATTACCAAATTTTGATCTGACTGCATTTGCTTGTATAGAGTCATTCGAGTTTGCGAAAAATCTGCATCCGATTGTTTATGTTTGGTTTGGAAGACATTTCTCAGAAAAATATTGGGCTCCAATTGTACTATTACGATATATGCTTGATAATGGAATTTTAATATCGTTGAGAGTAAATGAAGCAATTATATCATATCATTCACAAAAACAAATTTGGTTGCCACAACCAGACTAGTTTGATATAAAAAGTGATGTCAGAGTAAAATTTTCCGACCTTCCCGAAGAGGAAATAAATAAAATTATTAATAACGTATCTAAATTCAGAAAAGAAAATAATGAGAAAGCAGCTAAAGATCTTGGTAGAAATATAATTGGTAAATTTACTCAAGGAGGATCATATGATCATAAACGAACGTTTACAAGATTAATTATGGACGATACCGAACTCGATTTTATAATTGCTGATACAACAAATAAAAACACATTTATAAGTCGGAGTGATGCTCATTTATCAGACGGGACTAAATTAGGTACAATTGTGAGCTATACTGAAGGTGAATCACCGCAGTTTACTCATTTAAGATCTTCTATGCTCGCGTACGTTTCGATAAATTTATTCTCGATGATAAACAGATTCCCTCGTTACGCGATCAGAGTTACCACGGATTCATTTTATATAAATAAAGCGTATCAGGATTTGTTAAAACTGCTACTTGGTACTGTTGAATGGGGATCATGGAGAATAAAACAAGAAAATATACTTGACTATTCCGAATCTACAGACGTTGAAATCGCGAAGACATATTACAGCAATGACAATCATATATTAAAATCATCCGCACCATCTGTGTTTGTTCGTGTGACCAGACATAAAACCATTTATCTCAATGGACCTGGAGGGTCTGGAAAAGCAACACGCGCGATTAAATTATTTCGGCAGAGTTCTGATATGATTGTGCTGACACCTACACACAGACTAGCCAGAGAAATGAATGAACGAGGAGTAAAATCTCAAACTAATCATGGTTTTTTTCAGATGGTGCGGAGACGCATGGACACCTGAGCGAATGGGTGAAAAATATATACCCCGGATTATCATCTGGAATGAAATTTGTACTGTGTCGTTAGAAACAGTAAAAAATTTTCTTGATTGGTTACTGACAGCGAATACTGCTGTGATAATGTGCTGCGATCATGGTCGGACAGTCTCCGCACGATTGGTTTAAAACGTTTGTGGATTATTATGAGGAGATAACTGATGATTATAGAGCTATTGATAAATCACTGAAAGAATTAAAAAAGTTAATCAGACTGCAGCCAGATAAAATACAATGTGAAATAATGCGTGAAGTAATTCCAGAAACCCTACAAATGATTTTTTGGAATTTTTGGAAATCTACTGATTTAATAGTTGTGAGTAGAAAAATAGTTCGTGATACACTGCAAGAGAAATTATTTCTGTTACATAAAGAAATATTTTCAAATCTACCTGTACCATTGTGTTATCGCCTAGCAGATACTCGACTGCAGAATATCGAAGTTGAAATTCCAGGACGAGACACTGAAAGTGTCCAGAAACAAAAACTTGTACTTAATGATATTGTTTTGGTTGTTGTTGATATTGTTGAGAGCGCGTTGAGCATGAACAAATCACCGTGGAAATTAGGATACGTTATAACGATTCACTCGTCACAAGGACTATACTATTACTGATGCAAATATTTGGATTCTCGATGATCGAATCGAATGGTCAAATTTAGTTTATCTCGCAGTATCTCGAGTTAGAAGAATATCTCAGCTGCACAGGGTTGTCGTAGACTTCACAGAAAATAATAATCAAACTGATAGCAATAACGTAATAAGAAAATACTATCTGGGTATCGTCAATCTGACGAAAAAAACAAAACAACCGCGATTTTGATATCGACGCTGAATTCATTATGACACTAAAGCAACGACAGAATAATCATTGTGCAAGTTGTATCTGTAATATGCTGTGGGAGTATTCGAATAATAATCCAAGACAATTTACCGTTGATAGAATTAATAGTAGTATTTGTCACACACGCGAAAATGTGATGCTGACCTGTCTTGAATGTAATCGACGTAGGGGTTCCAGTTTACAAAAGTGAACGCGGTGGTAATTGTATGTCTTCAGGAATTACTTGTAATTGTTCACGTACAAATCCACGTTGAGGAGCAGTTGAATCCAGTCTGTAGATTGCCGGTCTACCCGTGGATCATACCTCGCTGGAAATTTTATGTGTGGTCACACTCCAGACAGGATTAGTTGCTCTTTATTTACTCACTTCAAGTTCACCGGGTTCATATAAATATCTTACAGTCACATAACCTAGTACTGGTTGAGAGAAAGAATCGTGTCGTTTTATTGGTATATGTTTCTTTGTAATCGCATTGATTGGTTTCATAGAAATTGAACGAGTAATTTCATTATTTAACGCAGCTATCACACTTGGTAATCTTACAACCCATTCACGAGATCTCGTATCTGCCTGAATTATTTCCTTCGCGTACTGGTATCCAAATAATCTCTCAGCAAGTGTTCGATTAAATCGTTCAACAATTGCCTGATCGCAATGGTTTGCGGTGTATCCTCGTCTGATTCTGACATTATGTTTTTTCATCAAAGATGATACTGCACCAAGAAATTCTTTGCCAGGATCAACCTGTCATAGTTGTGGCCATTGCAAGGGTCCTCGTTGATAAATTCGTTCAAACGCAGATGCAACTTCAGTTGCTGTTTAGTTGATAACGGCTCTGCTTCTTTATATCTACTTGCAACGTCAACGATAGTTAACGCGTATTTGTATGTGCGTGATTGACGTCCATGTGTTTTAATGGTATCATGTGGTAAAAACAAAATATCTGCTTGGTGTACTTCATTGCGAACGCTGACATCAAAATGCGCGTGTTGAATTTCTTTTAGGTGGACGTAGATTTGCCATATTTCCTGTCGTGCTAACCACCCTGCAGCAACAGCACGTGAGACTTTTGCTGCTTCAGCAAGTTTACCAATTGCTGCTTTACCCCTCCAATATCCTCTTGGACTATAATAAACCGATTCAATTATTATAGTTATCTATGATTAGTTACCAGCCCCTAGCATTAGTTTACCATTCATCACAGATTTTACTATGAAGCTAGCAAGTTTTTCTCTGAGAGATTTAATCGCTATAGAATTTAACGCGTGAATTAACTTCACATCTGCAATATGTCGTTGCTGTAAATCTTTACTTTTATATGCAACATCATGAATGTGACACGCTTGATCAATTGCGTTTATTGGATACTCTCCAGGTTTTGGTTGGTCTTGGTTATCGAGTCGGATATCAAGATGAGTTCCAGGACCACAGTAATTATAGCCAGGCAGTTGTTTTTCTCCGGGATACTTCGCCCACGGAGCCCCTGGTAATTTTCCCAACGAAGTAGCAATATCACCACCTGTCTTCAGTCGAGACGAAATAAATTTGTATTATTTTTTTTTGTACCACATTTTACACACTTATCTGTCAGTGCACGCTTGTTATTTTTTGTTATTACTGTTGTTAATCCAGTGGAGGGAGTGGTTGCCCTGCATCAAACACAATATAAATTCATATTATTTATTATTATGGATATAACTGACTTCTCAGCGACACGAAAACAAGAGCCAGTCATGCATCATCCAGCATTGCCAACTTCTATCAGGATGATAATAATCGGACCATCTGGGTCTGATAAGACGCAAATTTTACTTAATTTGATAATGAGATGGCTCAAGTGGGATAAATTATATTTAATAGCGCCATCTGTAGATGACCA
>JAECUM010007650.1:0-115520 GCA_016617855.1 Megalonaias nervosa | reverse complement strand
CTGTTCTTGAGTCATGCAACATCCAATGTAATTATATGAAATTAATTTCTTGAGGGCCATAACTCTATCTAACAATAGTTCTTTGAAGGGATCAACACTAAAAAGAATTTCTGGGAATTCAAAATTAGATGATTTCTTCTTTTCAATTGCCTAAGTGTTGAAACCATCTCTGGCATTATTGCGGAAATTTCTTTTTTAAATCATCCACTGTGGAAGCCATATTGGAAGTAAGATTAGCACTATTATCATTTAGGACAAACAAGACACCATTAGAAGACTTTTGGTTGGAAATCTCGTGTTGGTCCATCCATTCAGAAGAATAAGAAACTAGGTTTCCAATATGTTCATTTGAGGACCAACCAAATATCATAATCTGTCTTCTGCTGAATACCCCATGTCAAGATTACTTTCTGCTGAATACCCCATGTCAAGATTACTTTCTGCTGAATACCCCATGTCAAGATTACTTTCTATTTAGGAGGAGTATTAAAAGATTTTCAAGACAGTTGCCTTTGTAAGATTGGCAGCATTTTCATTTAGTACATCATGAGACATTTTCTGGTGAAAACCAATGTTGATAGATGGTTTTCCATCTAGGGGGTGTAGTGATAAGATTTTCAAGATGGCTGTGTGGTGGGCAGATTGGATATCAGATCAGCACAATATTTAAACCAGCCAGACATCATAATAAATCTTCCAGTAAAAACCCCATGCCGATATGCCTTTTCATTCAGGAGGAGTAGTAATAACAAGATTTTTAAGATGGCTGCTGTGACAGCCATACTGGATATCCAAACGGAACTGATTTATTTTAGGACTGACTAGACTGTTCTGGAATGAATGTGAGTGTGTTTCACGGCAATCCCCCAATTAGTTTAGAAGGAGTGTTGATGATGAAAGCAACTCTGATGGAGCGATATTTAAAAATCTAGTGTTTTGGTGACTAAAGTAAATTTGATGGCATAATATAAAAAAAATCCAGGATACACAATAGCTCAGTTAGTAGACTGCCAGACTCATAATCCATGAATTGCAGGTTTGATACCTGCCCAAGCCAACATGGGTCAGCTGCCACAATGTGTCCTTGGAAAAGGTACTTGGCTCCATTTCCTCAGCATGATATAGCCAATAAAAATGTGTAGTGCCATTAAAACCAACAAAAAGCCAAATCTATTTAAAAATTTTAGGCATGCATTTTGTATGTTCTATGGCTGTCAAGGAAAGAGTTAAGATGTAATTTGTGACAGTCTGGATGAACATCACTGGTGAATTGTGAATTTTTTTTGGGAGACCCATAGTTCCCACCATAATAACCCTGCAGCTAAGAGGTTATATTCTAAAACTAGTCACAATTCTAATATCAATTTCCTTCCAACCAACATTAAAATTTTCATTTCAAAAATACTGAATATGTTCCATGAAACAAATTGGATCTTTTAACTCTAACATACATTCCTGTGGGCACAAAAGAACGAAACATCTCTTGTACTTTGTCTTTACAGGGTATGTATTTTAATTATTTTACATGTATGAGGAAATGGCATAACAGCAAGGTATCAGCTAATGATCTATAAAAAAAATGTAATTTTACCTAACAGCAACACTCTCAAAAGCTGGAAATACCTGCTGGCATTTTGGATAGGAGGGTTTGTAGCTGGAAATGAAAAGTAAAATGATGAAATTTATGTACAGTCAAATTTGCCAAAAAAAGGTCACCTGTATTAAGTAATCACCTTTAATAGTCAAACAGTTGTTCAAAGTTTCATTAATCAAATTAATGAAAAAATAAACCTTTATTAAGCAACCACCTGTCTTCAGAGATTCCTTTTCTCAGTTCCCAAAGGTGCTTGCTAAAGATGTGGTTAAATATAATACGTCCATATAAACTTAAAAATGAAAACTGTAGGCTTTAATTGTGAGTCACTACATTATGTATTACTGGCTATAAGGCATGCAAATAGACTAGCATGAATATGATATGAAGTGAGTACTATTCTATTCTACTGCACTTTTTGGACACAGAAGAATTTTGTGTTTATATAATCATTGCATAAAGAATACTGGGAACATACACTGTCTGACTAACAACAGGATTGTTTTACTTAAAACATTTGACAGAACAAAATACAAGGAGGATACAAAGTCTTACAATATAGGATGAATAAAAAACAGAGAGTATACATTGTCTTATAACATTTTTATAGAACAGAAATACAGGGAGCATACACTGTCTTAATAGTTTATTATATAAATTATTGATATGGCATGTATTCTTACAGAGTATTGTCAGGGAAGTTTTAAGGATGCATCAAGTATTGATTGGTTTGGCTGTTATATGGCACAGCAGTACAAAATATTAATAGTTACATTGCAAGATACTGTCCTGTTGCATGTATGAATAAAGGGTGACACAGCTTTGCACTATATAACCTACTTTGTGCTCCTGCTGCCAAGAAAAGTAACTATATATATATATATATATATATATATATATATATATATATATATATATATATATATATATATACCACTCCTTTGATAACTCGTGCCCTGATAACTTGCAAACCCCACTTATAATGCAGGGTCAATCACGGACCCCATTTTTTTTGCTAGAAAGTACCAAAAATTTGACCCCTGTTTGTTCAACATGAATAAAATCGCAATCAAAATTGGTAAGTGAAACCTTGATATATCGCTCATTTTTACGTCGAAAATGGTTGATATGACCTGGAAATCTGAATCAACATTATGAAATTATCAACTTTTAAAAAGAAATCATTTGTTTTGTTAAAACTTTTTCCAAACAACATTCTTGGTACACCATAAATAACAGTATGAAACAAAATTTTGATCAACAAAATTGTCACTAACACCTACTTGAGGTACCACTTTAATAAATAAATACCAATTAAATACGTTTTTATTATCAAATGAAATGTTAGTTATAGTCATATCGTTAAGTTTGGTTTAAGTGTAATCATCATAAATACAATGCGGCCTGTTGTATTCAAATGTGAAATATGTCAATCTACCATAACAGCTATGTCTGCAAGTATTTCTGTGAGAACCTAATTAAGTGCTGACAGTGTTTTGATACCTAATTTAAAGTATTTGTTGTATTAGTGCACTGAAATAAAAGCTGACCTCCTCGCATTACCACATTAATTACATCTTTTGAAACAAAAAAAGGGGGGTGGGGGGTGGACTAACTGAAAAGTTAAAAAGCTGGCATGCAAATCAAACCTGTGTAAGAGCTAATGGTCCCAGTCTAGTGTCAGGTCAACTCATTTCAAGTGATCAATCAAATACTGTTCAAATTTTTTGGAAGAACATAAAATAATTAAACTATGTTAAATCAGCATACTCATTCACAAATGTGATCAACGATAGCAAGACAACCAAATGAAATGAATACTTGATGATGTAAAATTCTGTTTCACAGATATGTTTTACTCATGAAAAGCTAGTTTCAGAGTTTGCAGTTCAGTTGTAATTCCTGAACTGGCACTCAGAGACTTCCTCACAGATGAGAAGAAGTTTCACTATTACTTGCAATGAAATCATGGCATCGATATTATAGAACAATACAAAAAATTTTACTTTCGATGATGACGGCTGTTTCATTAACTAAATGTTCCATTTTTTAAAATAAAAGGAATCTTGTTTGATTGTTGAATCTGAATCAATAATTAGTCTAGTTCCCTGCTTGGTATTCTCCTGATTTGCATTCCACAAGAGCATAGAACATAATGATCAGGAATCCAGACTACTCAACAATAACATAAAGCAGTGATGTAATACATCAACAATAACATAAAGCAGTGATGTAATACATCAACAATAACATAAAGCAGTGATGTAATACATCAACAATAACATAAAGCAGTGATGTAATACATCAACAATAACATAAAGCAGTGATGTAATACACAATGTTTTCACGTACATGTGAAGGTTGTTGAAACCAGTTGGAATAATGTTAACGATCTCTCATTGGTCGGACATTTTGAAAATAAAGGTTCAATGACATAAAAACATAAAAATGAATAACTTCGTTAGAAAGAGTGCTTTATTGACAATTATTCCCAATGCGATTTTAAAATGAGTATTCAGCCATTAAACAGGCGAGCTCACTCCCCCCTCCCCCCGTGGCTTTCTCAATGTACAGCAAGGATGGTATCATTTCATATTGTTATGGAGGTTCCTCAGTAATATTGACCTTGCTCATAGCAAGCTCTATGTTTTGGACCCCAAAATATGCGAGTTATCGAGAAAGCGGTATGTGTGTATATATATATATATATATATATATATATATATATATATATATATATAGAGAGAGAGAGAGAGAGAGACAGAGAGACAGAGAGACAGATAGATAGATATTGTCAAGTGTCATATGTCAATTAGAACACTTGAAAACTATACAAGGCACAAAATTACACCTTAAACCCGCTGGAACCACTTCAAGAATGTAAAGATTTAAGCTGTACTGTAGTCCATTATTCCTATAAGACCATTAAAAAGAAGGAATTTACTTCCTAATGTCAGTAGGACCAAAGTGAAGATTCTTGGGACTTTAATTAATTTTTGTACAATATTGTTATTTATTCTGTGCTGACTGTAGAAGTTCTCAATAGTTCAGATGCTGGCATAGTGTAGTATTTTGTACTAAGTGAAACTAGAGAAAACCACTGACCCTGAATGGGAAACAACGAGTGCATACTGAAGCCAGGAATTGAACTCAGGGTCATCAAGGAGTAAGGCAATCTTGCTATCAATGCACTATCCAAGCCCCATTACATTATTTATGTATAGGTTGCATGAATGTATTTCTCACAGACAAGTGTCTTTTATATTGGGGTTAAAAAGATCTGCAGTTATAAAATTTGGGACCCACCACTATTTTCCTTTATTGTCTGTTAAATTGAGGAGTCTGATATGACTGGTTTCACTGTATTTATTTGTCGCATTAAAATCTAAAGCTTAGCAGGAAGAATACCAATTTTACAATTTGTTTAAGGTCTGGGATATACATATGAAAGGCAGAAAAACATCACCTAAATGTAAATGATAGTTGCAATGCTTGTTTTACCTACAAGAGAACAAACCAGTCCCCAGTTGTAGCCCCTGTTGCAGCCTGTGTCAGATGCTCAAATGTGTCATCTGTGAGGATTTGTACTGCTTCTTGTTCTGCCAGTTCCAACCATGCAGACACCTCTGAGGACACAATCTTCTCACCTGACAAACAACATGCAGAAGGTGTAACATGAGTCTAAAAGACCCCTCCATCATATAGCCCACTAATCAAAGCCATTCACTTTGACTATTTTGTTTGCCATACAAGGGTTCCCTGAAATGTGGAAATCTCTCCTGTAACAATACTACAAGATATCTCATTTAGTTTTACATGGGCATAAAGTTGTAACATACAGTCTTAATGCTGTAACAATACATAGTCTTAGTGTTGAATAAAACTCTAACATACAGTCTTCGTGTTGGCTAAAATTGTACCATACAGTCTTAATGTTGAATAAAACTGTAACATGCAGTCTTAATGTTGAATAAAACTGTAACATAGTCTTAATGTTGACTAAAACTGTAACATACAGTCTCAGTGTTGACTAAAATTGTACCATACAGTCTTAGTGTTGAATAAAACTGTAACATAGTCTTAGTGTTGAATAAAACTGTAACAAGAAGTTATATGTTGAATAAAACTGTAACATACAGTCTAAATGATGTTGAATAAAACTGTAACATAGTCTTCGTGTTGAACAAAAAATAACATACAGTCTTAGTGTTGAATAAAACTGTAACATACAGTCTTAATGTTGAATAAAACTGTAACATAGTCTTCATGTTGAATAAAACTAACATAGTCTTAGTGTTGAATAAAACTGTAACATACAGTCTTCGTGTTGAATAAAACTGTAACATAGTCTTAGTGTAGAATAAAGCTGTAGCATGCAGTCTCAGTGTTGAATAAAACTGTAACATAGCCTTAATATTGAATAAAACTGTAACATAGTCTTTGTGTTGAATAAAACTGTAACATACAGTCTTAATGTTGAATAAAATTGTAACATAGTCTTAGTGTAGAATAAAGCTGTAATATACAGTCTTAATGTTGAATAAAACTGTAACATAGTCTTAGTGTAGAATAAAGCTGTAACATACAGTCTTAATGTTGAATAAAACTGCAACATAGCCTTCGTGTAGAATAAAGCTGTAACATACAGTCTTAGTGTTGAATAAACTGTAACATACAGCCTTCATGTTGAATAAAACTGTAACATAGTCTTAATGTAGAATAAAGCTGTAACATACAGTCTTAGTGTTGAATAAAAATGTAACATAGCCTCCATGTATAATAAAGCTGTAGCATACAGTCTTAGTGTAGAATAAAGCTGTAACATACAGTCTTAGTGTAGAATAAAGCTGTTACATACAGTCTTAGTGTTGAAGGAAATAGTAGTGTCTTAATATTTAATAAAACTGTGACATAGACTTAATGTTCAATAAAATACTGTAACCTAAGTCTTAACGTTAAATAAAACTAACATACAGTCCTAATACTTAAGGATATCCAGATGCCGCTGTCACTTTTTGTACCTATGTTTCACAAAAGTCATACAGCACTAATGTACCCTGGAGGAGTTTATGCATCTTAGTCATCCCTATCATGATCAAGATATGGGGATAAGTTAAATTTAGGGGGTCCACTGGTAGTTTGGGTGAAAAAATGTTCCTTATTCTCAGTCAAAATGTAATACTACATAGACAAGACATAATCAGAGAATTCAGTCAAGGAATAGGAAGAAAAACAAGCAAAACACAAAAAGTGTTGACATTTACCAAGTTGACATAATTAAACTGCAACTTAATGAAATGGATCCATACTAACACCTGCCACATAACAAGAAATGTGTTGTAATGAAGGACTCTTTAGTGAGGGATCACTGTATAATTAAAATTTCTGATTTTAAAAAACAACAAACTAAAACCAATTTCTTTCAAACTTGGTTTGATATCATTTTTAATTCCTGCACATTATGACTTCACAGATATGATGGTGTAATCACTTTCACATGGGATCCATTATAATATATATACCTAATATCAGAAAATCTGCAAGAAGGTGCACAATTTACTGTTTTCTCACACATACATAAATGCATCATTTTCTTAGAAGATATAGCCTTGTACGGCTGAAACTTCTGGTAAAATCAGGTGAATACTGTTGTTATCACTAAAGAAATGAGTGGTAAAATCAGGTGAATACTGTTGTTATCACTAAAGAAATGAGTGGTAAAAGCAGGTGAATACTGTTGTTATCACTAAAGAAATGAGTGGTAAAAGCAGGTGAATACTGTTGTTATCACTAAAGAAATGAGTGGTAAAAGCAGGTGAATACTGCAGTTATCACTCAAGAAATGAGTGGTAAAATCAAGTGAATATTGCAATTATTACTCAAGAAATGAGTGGTAAAATCAGGTGAATAGTGACTATCATGGGGTAAATCAATCAAAATCACTCCGACCATTCTTCAATAATTTATGGGGTAAATTAATATCACTCCAATACTTCTTCAATAATTCATGGGTAACTATCTTCAGTTCCCCAAATCTAAAGTTTAAGTAACGTGTTGGTAATAAGTTGGTGTTGTTTCATTTTCTTTTTTTATTTGATGTATGATATTACAGAATTTTATATATATATTTTAAATATGTTTCTTTTACGTGAATGTATTGAGATTTTGTTTTTATAGTTGATCCCATTTTTCAATAAGTTTGTTTCATATAACTAGAATAATAACCTGTAGGTCACAATAACCTATTTTTCTGTGACTATTTCAACAATAGATAGCTGGAAATTAAACAAGTAAGGTCAGCGGCGATCTACTCGCATTATTTCTCCCACCAAGTCAACATTCTGCATAAAACAACATATACAAGGCAGTACAGGTATATGGAACAGGTTCAGTTATTTGTTTTTTGCACTGCTTAAAATGGAGTTTTATGTAACTGATAAGAGGGGACTCTGAGCTCAACAGAGGTTCCCAACTTTAAACATGTCAAGTTCATGGGAAAGTATTCTCTTGTGTCAAAACCTAGATATGATGCTACATAGACCTGGTAACCCAGGTCATTGAAAATGCCTTACTACCTGGACCATCAATCTGATAAGGTTTATACACAAGTGCTGTGAAAATGACATTTACTGATTGATTAAAGATTTACGGAAACTCTTGGCACTGTAATAGGTATACAATATTTTAGGTACATTAAATAAATGTACATCGTTGTTCAAGACTTAGTTGCCACTGACATTTTTCCATGAATTCCTACAATAAAAAAGCCCAAACTTTTTTTTACTTTTACTTTCGTATTTTAATTCTTTATTTTAATTTTAATTTAATTCATTGTTTTTTAAAAGTCTGTTAAAAGCAAGCAAATGAACACATGTGCATTTTTTTAAATAATGAACTATTTCCTTGCTATGCTATGCAGCATTAAGAAACATCCAGGACTAAAATGAAAATGAACTTTTATTTATTAGATGTGTTTTTCAGCTCAAGAATAATCGTGACAGCTTCAATATGCACTACTGATGACATATGAGCGGCTTTCTTTTTTAAGAAACTTTTTTCTTTAGGGGAGGTATCTGCATGATGCTTACCATCATAGAGGACAGGGGTCCCTTGTCGAAAGAAAACCAGCTTGGGAAATTCGGACACTCCATAGTAACTGGCTAGTTCAGCATCATGTGAGCCTCTCTTCACAACAGCTGAAATGGAAACAAATCACAAGATCAGTGGCAGATAAATCCATTGTCCCGCAGTCCAGGACACATTGCAAACTTGTAGCTGTGCATGTAGAATCATCTGTCAAATGTGAAGGACATTAAGTAGAATATGTAGGTCACTGTACCCTATCAACATTGTTTAAATGATATTGCTATACATGTACCTTATATCAAACACCTTGTCAATTTGTCCTTGGTCTTTGCTGAGTAATATATCCAATTTGAAGAAGGAAAAACATAGACCCACGAACACTACTAAACACATATCACCAATTTAAATTTTTTTTGGCCACAGCATTATCTTGAAAAGTCTTGCCAGGCCCATAAAGCAGTGTGCTACACTATAGGTCATAAGGTATAAATAATAATAATAATGATAATGATGATAGTAATAATAATAATAATAATAAATTTAATGAGGGTAGCTCAATTAGAATACAGATATATCTAGTCTCCTGTGAGGCCCTCAACTACTTTCTAACAGTCTACATACCATGTATCTTAATAAAAAAAAAGGTGTAGGAAAATGAAAGTCATGACATTTAACAAAGAAATGACCGAGTAATATGAATCAATGGTCTTGTCATGCTCATAAAGTAGTGTGCTACACTATAGTGTCATGGAAAATGAGGAATCAATAGCACTTTACAAATTTTGAAAGAAGAATTTGACAGTGATGTAATACAGCATTCATCATTCATGGACTTCACAACCATTCAGTGAAAGTTAGACATGTAGACTAGTGAATGCGAATACTGTGCATAAATTCATCAACTTGTTTTGTGTCTGTACTCTTGTACTAATTACTAATTCAAATGGATTTATCTGATCTGTGACAAGAATTTAAACTGCAGATCCAGGTAAGTAGCAAAAATAAATGTGCATTTTTCATAGTTTTCTGTTATTATGGCATGTAATATTTAGTCTGCTCTTTTTATGCTCAGATTAAGCTATTTTTGCCACTTATATTAGTGATAATTATACTTATATCTCTCTTAGGGGTTGGCATGCATGAACCTACAACAAAGCAGTTCAGGTTCACATTTAATACAATTTCCCTTTGATTGGGTACCTGGGTAACCGATTGTTAGAATCAATGGGTGCCTGGTAAAAGTTCCTAAATTTCTGATAGCTTTAAAATCGGGTAAAGACAGCTATGTTGAATTGGAACTAAGACTTCATACTATCATTACTAGTCATTTCAGCATAGTATTTGGTTCAGTTTCATGTTCTCCCAGTTTAAAACCCTGCATGTTGCTTTTATTGGTTAATTCTGTTGTTGAAAATGTTTATATACTCATTGATTTCACATTTCATTTTGGGTGTATCAAACAAAATTTTAATGCATGAATCTACCATAAATACACAACTGCTGTTCATGAAATCTCCTCATGGTAAGTTTAAATTTACATGGTGCAAGTGTTTCTTTGCATGCTACTTTCCTTTGGCCTGTGTGTAAGAAAATATTTTATGGAATACTGGCTACCAGATTTGTTTCCTGGTCATGCAATAGGCTGCCATCTGAGTTTGAAAGTTGCTGAACCACATGCTAGCTACATGTAAAATAAGATCTATGAACAGTTCTCTGTACCTGCACATCTTGCGACCTAAAATACCCAGTCTCCAGTGCTGTGCATTCTGTGGATCCTTGATTATTTATGATACCCACCCCCACATTCTCTCTTTTCTAAACCTATTTCTAAGGATGTCCATCATTACCTATTTCTAAGGACATCCATCATTAGTAAGAAAGGCAATCAAAACATCCTCAGGGGTCAAGCTAACAGGCGAAGTGGGCAACAAAGTCACCTAAAATATGTAAACTTCGCCTTCTTCTGTTAGGGAAGAGAAAATGACTTCACCCTGTGATTTTTTTTTCGAGATACATCGACCGAACATATCTTTTTGAGATGCCCCCTCACCTTAGCCAGGTTAGTTCCAGTGTTGTGTTGTAGCGAAATGTATGCATCAAGCTATCAGTAGCTAGGCCTAGTTTTTTTGTCAGTTACGTTGACAAACAAATGCTTGCACATTCACAGGCATGTGTTTTGATAGCTGATTGACCATTAACCCTTTCCGGAGTTGGTTTGCAACTATCACTGCCTGATTTCCGCATGTTATCCTTAATGATAAAAACATACAAACTTGTGTTTCGAAACTTTAACAATAGTATGTAAATAACAATTTTGTGTTTTAAGAACAGAATCGGTGATCAGTATATTTTAACTACCTCTTGTAGAATATTTTGTCATAAAATTAGTTTGAAACTGTAAGTGAACCAGTAACGGGAAAATACATCGCTGTGTGTGGAAGTACCAGTTTAAAGCTTATTCGATTGTCTGTTTTCGTAAATCATCGTGCAAATATATTCAGAAAAAATATGATTCATAGAAAGCAAAGCCTAGTTATTATGTTAGTTTGAGATTTAACTTTAAAATTATGTAGGTCAGAAACGTATGGGACAGTGCTATGTTGTGGAATTTGTGAGAAGTGCCATATGGTCAAAGTTGTTTTCTGACTTTACTCGTATTTGTGAATATATGGAAAAAAGAAGCGCAGCTTTTTCTATCTAGCCAATGCCTAAAATACTACAAGTATATAGAGAAATGAAAAACCAAACATTTGCAATCCTATCAATGGACTGTTGAAATGAAGCTATGTATATAAAGTGAGTGGTAACATTACAAAAATCGCTCCTTCTAAAAATAGATGCACTCACATGTCTGTGTTGATTCGGTTGAAAAGAAGGGTGTAGTTCATATACCAACTATAAAGGAGCAATATCTGTAATTTTATTCATTTTAGTGTTATGTATGAATAGTTACGGTAATGTTTTATTTGCAACAAAGAAATTAGGGCGAACAGTATGATCTGAACACACGTGTGCATTTGCCCTCATGTACATGGTACAGGGGTTGTTTCAAACGATTTTAGAAATCTTTCAAAGTGCCATTATTGTGAACTTTATTATTTTTTAAAAAACTGATTAAGGGTAGTTGATTAAGCATTTTTACTAACTTGCATTTACAACAATGTAATCTGGTTACTCAGTTAAAATTAGTTACAATGTTGTTTCTATTATTCTCTTTTCAAGTCATATGGCCAAAATAACTCAGAAATTTTCTACTTGAAAATAAAGTATTGCTTAAATGCAATGCTAAATGCAAATATGAATACTGGGTAATAGAGGGCATAATTCAAATAAAAGAACACACACACACACACACACACACACACATATATATATTGCGTTTCTTGCTTCGCGTCCAATTCTCCCTGTTGAGGTCTCACTTATCCCTGTTCTGTCCAAAAGGAGAAGTCACTTCTCCCTAAAATTCAAGTCTAGCTTGACCCCTGCATCCTCATATTCAAATCAAGATATAGGATAATAACAAGTAATCAAACCAGATGATAATTATAATAACAAGTAATCAAACCAGACAATAATGATAATTATCAATAAGTCTGATTTATCTTGAATGCACTTTGTTCCACCCACTATTATGAACTTCTTTACTCACCTTGATTCCCTGATTTCTTGTCAGGATCCACCCACTATAATGAACTTCTTTACTCACCTTGATTCCCTGATTTCTTATCAAGATCCAACCACTGTAATGAACTTCTTTACTCACCTTGATTCCCTGATTTCTTGTCAGGATCCACCCACTGTAATGAACTTCTTTACTTACCTTGATTCCCTGATTTCTTGTCAGGATCCACCCACTATAATGAACTTCTTTACTCACCTTGATTCCCTGATTTCTTGTCAGGATCCAACCACTGTAATGAACTTCATTACTCACCTTGATCCCTGTTTTCTTATCAGGATCCACCCACTATAACAAACTTCATTACCCACCTTCATTCAATGTTTTCTTGTCAGGATCAACAATCTCTGATGAATGAGAGTACAGGATTCCTATTGCCAAAAGTCTATAGACATAGTCGATAAATTATACAAACACAATATCTATGCTTACTATCGGAAAATGTTTCTGGAGGGACCACTTTCTCTAATTCATCCGCTGCCTCTGAACAGTCAACACATTCAGCAGACTCTGAAATATTAAAACCATATTCATTAATTTCAGTCTGTTCCAAGACTGCAACATTCCCATTTATTTTGTATCAACAGTGCCACAAAGGTACTGCCATCTACTGTACTGTCGTAAAAGAATTTCCATGAATTCTAGACAATAATATTTTTTCATTTTAATGACCGAGTGTTGAAACTATATTACTGACCAATAAGCTTTTCAAATTAGCCACTGTGGCAGCCATATTGGACGTAAGACTGGCACCACTATCATTGAGCACAAACTAACCACCTTTATCAGGCTTTGGGTGAAATGCCAATGTTCATATGAACATCCATTTAGGGTTAGTGACAACATTTTCAATATGTTCATGGTGTCAGCCACATATGAGATCAGATCAGCACCATTTTCATTCGAGATCAAACAGATTTCAAACATCATTTGGTGAATAAGACCATCAATTCTGGTGGAGCTCCAATAACATTTTCAAGATGGCCATCATGGTGGCAATAGTGGATGTCAGAATGGCATAATATTGTGGCCATAATGAATGTCAGATTGCCATCACTTTCATTCAGGACCAACCAGATAGCATAAGACGTCTTCTGTTAAAAACCCAATATTGATATGACTTTCAATTTAGAAGGAGTAGCTACAAAAATATTTCAATGGCTGCTGTAGGGCAGATCTTTGGTAATAGTGGATGTCAGATTGGCATCATTTTCATTCAGTACAAATCATAATTATCTTCCTGTGAAATCCTCTAAATTGCTATTTACATATTATTAAGTTTTGAAACACAAATTTGTATCTTTTGTATCATCAAATCTAAATTTGTGGAAATCAGCCATTGATAGTTGCTATAACCAGAGACACATTGGGTCTATAACACATCACTGCTATGGCTTAATGCTCAGGAAAGGGTTAATCGTCAATAAGCTATCAAAATACATGCCTGTAGATGAGCAAATAGTTTGTCAGCACAACTGAAATCAACACCAGCTATTTGATTGATTCATGCCTACATTTCACCTTGAGCTACAATAAAACACCGGAAATAACCGGCTAAAGCGAGGGAGCATCTAAAAAGCTGCAGTCACTTAATATTCATTTAAAAAATCACAGGGCAAAGACGTTTAAGCTTTCGTAACAGAAAAAGGTGAAGTTTTCATTTTTTTAGGCAACATAGTCACCCACTTCACCTGGTAGCATGACCCCTGGGGTTATGGGTAAAATTCGGGTCTCTATTAGGTGGAAACCTTTGGTTAACTCGGGTTCCTTCTATCCACCTTCAAAATTCTCAACTGATACAATCATAACAAACAAACGTTTGCATGTAATTTATAGTAAATCTGTCATCCTTAAGAAAAATTTGCACTGTGGATACTGTTATTTAACATAAGAGGAAAAGGACCACAAAAGGTAAATGCAAGCCAATCAACTACTCAAATGCATAAACAGATGCACATTCTATGACTGTCAATCTTTTAATCATTTCAGAAACATCAGAGTGGTTACAAAACTCTTCAAAGAAACATAAGATATTCTAAGGAGTGATGCTCTATAGCAAAGACAGATAATATAATATTTTCATCATCAAACAAGAAAAACCCGTATCATTAAAATCTTTTATAGAAGCAGAAAAATCAAGGTTGTAACTCAATCAAAATGGGTTCTATATAAACAATTCGAAATATGTCAGGATTCATGGACATCCAACCAAATAAAGCAATCTTTAATGCAGTATTTGATCTAACAATCTTTATTATAATATCTGTCAAGCCATTTATGCTGTGAAATATGGGGAATGCCATCTTATCTGAACATTATTAGACATAATTGTTTCATTTAAGAAAATGTACCCCCTAATTCAACTGACTTTGGCATTTGTTGGTTACCATCAATTTTCAAACCAAATGAAATAGCAGTAAACAGATTTTAAAATAAATGCTACCACTTGATTGTGCTTGCATTTACTTTGATAAGGCACCAAAGTAAGTATAGTAGAACTGAAGCAATGAGACTCTAAGTAGTGTAACTGCATCAAATGGTCAGCCAACTATGCTGGATATTAGGGGTGAAATGATACACCTGTGCCGCTTATCAGCACAATTCACAATACACAGTCTGCAATATGATACATATCGATACACTTGATGGTCTTTCCATCTTTGAAAGGTTGGTGGTGCCACATTATGTATGTTGACATACTGGCTGTATTTCCAGAATGCAGATTACAGATAGGGATATAGTTATCATATACTTATGTACAATTCTCATCGATGACAAGAAAACAAAAATACTTTCAAACAGACTACTTGTTGTTGTCAGTTTTATTCAGCATTTTAGGCTATTTAACGGTGGCTCCATTTAACTCACTTTAGCCATTAGGCCCTTTGTTTTGCACTGCATGAATGCTTTGAAAACATCTTATTACCAATTTCATGTCTAACTTAAACTTGGAAGACATTATGATGTTATCTTCAAAACAGAAGAAATCAAGCAAACTCGTTGTGCAAAGAAAATCTCATCTAGAACAAATCTGGGCATCATGGAATGAGGATGTATACCAACAAAACCTATCACACTACACTTCCTGCATATGCAAAAGACTGCTGTGGCCACAGGTACTTGTTATTTGTTTTTAAATTTTTTACAGAAGGTGATAAATTTCAGCTGTTTGATCTGCCCCCTTGCTGATTCTGTGTTAATTTTATTTATTCCATCAACACCTTCATTCACTGGTTAAATTCCAAATTTGTTCCCCATGTACAATTTAAGGAGAGATGCTACCAGGATTTTATTTTAAGGGGGACTTCACCCTTTGTCACCGAAAGAAGGGGAGAATAGAAGAAGAGGGGGAGGAGAAAATAGTCATGGTTCAATATTTATCTAACACTTCAATACTCCACTTTTTTAGAGTTCTATTGAAATCAGTATCTTTAAAAGATGTCACTTCTAGTGTATAAGTATTAATCTGTTAATTATTTCTGAGCATACTCAGTTCCTTATCTGTGTATGAATATTTGTCTGTGCTTCCTTCTGAAAGGGCATATGCACAGCTATCTTTGTCAACTTGAAGATGTTGGGAAACTGATCTTTGTAGTTGTTATTTAGAATTTTCCAGAGTTCACAGATATTATCTTTTGGATACATCTGCTCCATAAATAGGAATTTTCACTAACACAAACTTACTTCTTGAATCAGTAGTTTGCTGACAACTATGCCAGATTTCTTATCTGTTCCATAATGCTGTATTAGGGTTTTTAGTCCATCAATGCCATAGACTATTTGTGCAGACAGAGGTATTCAAAATAAGTATCTTCTTAATTTCATTATTTTTCATCCTTATTTATTCAGTTTATCTTAACCCTGATATTGATACATGTATATGGTTTTGTAGCATATGATTCACAGGGCTAAACTGATTGTTAAAATTGTAATGAATCACACCGGGAATCAGACATCTTGGCTTTTCTAGGTTGTCTGTATTTTATATAGGCATTTGTAAAACTTCTACATGGAGGGTTCAAACCACACCATAACACTTGTTCCAGGGCACAATGTGCCAATCAAATTTAGTTTAACAACCATTTTTGTCATGCTTGAAGACCCCAGATGTGTAGACAGTTACCTACTTGAAAAACAGATGTCATGACAAGAATGGTTAAATAAAAATAGTATACTTCATCAGGACTTTCAACTAATTTGCATGAGTTTTGCACACCACCATGCTCCACATGTGTGAATTCGTACACATTTTGCACAATTCAGGCAATCGCACACCCTGACAGCATCTCTTTTTAAGTACTTTATATATCAATGAATTGTTTCTCTGTTGCATTGCTAGTCAGAGGTCTCACTAGGATTTTAAAACCAGGAGTCCAGGACTCCTAATTTGGTAAAAATAGGAGTCCCACCAGCAAAAGTTGCAGTCCCCTCCCAGAAGCATGTTGAAGTGGCTAAATGTGCATTAAAATGCCAGGAATAAACAGACACAAAACTTTGTCAGTTTTATTTATTGGTAATTATTTATTATTCTTTAAAAAAGTGTGTATTAAAATTGATATCATGCACAAATATCATATTCTTAACTACAATATAGTTCACTTTTGTCTATGTCGCATTTCACAAAATTTTCTGATGCTTGGCTTTGATGAACCTCATCAGCAAGTTGGTGGTCTCAAGATGTCTCATGCCTAGAAAATGTGAAACTTTGCAGATTTGAAGAACCAGTAGTTGCCATCGAGTTTAATTTCCCCCATTCTTTATACTACTGGCATATAGCTCCTGTTTGTCCATCAGAATGAATTTTGTCAATCCAAAGAAAGTTTTGATTCCAAACACTAAGCCAGGCATCACATACTTTCTTACACTTGGCTACTGTTGCATCTGAACTATCAGTTCTAGCAACTTTAGCACAGTTCTGAATCTCATTTAAATCTTCATCATTTTTCCGTTTAACCCCAAAATACTTGTCTAAATTTGCAAATGGCATTTTGTCCAAGTCTCTTGATTTCGAGTTTGCAGGCAATATTTATATGGCTACAATCGGAAATGAAATCAATAACAGTGATCGCGCTGGGCTTCGCCAATGTCGCAAATTGTGATTTTGTTTTCCTTATTGGCGACAAAATATACCATCTGGTGATATTTTTGGCAACAACATTTTTGGCTGATAAAAGCTGTATATACAGTCTTGGGTTTGGAGTGGAGAAATTCAAAGACACCATGAAAGGAAGCCGCAAACTTGGATATAAAAATGCACTGGAATCTATTGTTACATAAACAAATCCTTGTTTCATATTGACAAACCATCCTAACAATGCATTGGTATATTATAATCCACTTATGCTGATATCTGGCCTTGGTAATGTAAGCTGTAATATAATCAAAATAGCCATGCAACTGACTAGCTACAATCGACCACCTCTGAGGGCGGGAACGTGAAATGACTACAACTGACCAGACAACGGCAATTTAATAAAAAATAAAACAAAAAAACCTAGAAATATAGTTTTGCTGCAACTTCAAAGAAAACTGATTACCTCTGAAGCACCGATATATACTCAGGAAATTTTTTAAAAAATTTGTCTCAGTGTTCTACAATTATTTGATGTTGCCGCAGCAATAACAAACGGGTATATGTTTGGTCCTTCAAAGGGAGCCTTTAGTGGCACACATGCACCTTCATCAAAGCAAGCCGGCAACCTTTGATCAAAGAAGTGAGCAACAAACTAAAATAAAAGCATTGCTTCAGTTTTCATAGTGATTAAAACATATTTATTCTGCTGCGAAACTTTCCTGTTTGCAACAAAAACATGCGTACGGAGGACTCCTGTGTGGGTGATTTTCTGCATCCAAATACGTGTAATTAAGCGTTTCCGAGATCTCTGCTAGTACTTCCTGTCTGTCACACAGGGAATAAGCTACACTGATTGCTGATTGGTAGTTATTATTTAACCTTGACTGGAACAAGCAGTAACCTCCAATAAGATCTGAATGTAATATATTTCACCACGTGACACTTGTAGTGTAGCTTTCAAATCAACAAAAATAGTAAAGATCAAAATTAATGAAGAAACTTCGCATAAAATTGGTTATTAAACGATGAGTAAAGTACATCATTATATTCATTATGCATGTGGAACACGTTTGGAATGTATCCTTTAAACTGAACTTGCTGCTGGGTTAAGATAGTTAGGATGGAATTGGGGTGAGGGCAGATAACATACTATGTCACTTTGAATTTGCAGTTGGTGAGCGAGTATTCTCAATAGTCTTTTTCGTTTTAACTGATACAAATGAGTGACTAGGACTGCAAATGCTGTTTCAAGTGAATTCTATACTTAAAAAATAAGAAGGCAAACTAATAACAATTATTCATAACTGCTGAAAACTAAAATAACTTACATATGGTAAGTATCATTTTGTATAGATTCTACTTCTCTTGAATCGATATGTGTATCATTCCAGCAAAAGTATTGATGCATCGATATATCGATGAATCGTTTCACCCCTACTGGATATTCTTGAAACTTGATCTCCAGTTCCCTTGGTATCATGTCAATGTGGACATCAAGGCGCACTTACTCCAATTAAATGAAACATTCATTGTTAATCTAATAATTTAACACTAAAATCGGGTTATCATAATAAATAACAGGGTAGTATGATATTGTTTTTAACACACCCTGCTTTTACTGTGACATCACAGTGTGCAACATTCAATCCATAGTTTGTACTGGATCAAACTTTTTGGTTGACCTCATCCAAATATGTCCACATAATCTAATATAATGAACTTCCAAAGGTGTATAGATACAGGAGGATCCAAATAAAGTGAATAACTGCCATTTAAGATTATTTGCAATCAAATTCTAAAAATGAACACCCATTTCTGAAATTGTCAGTTTTGAATGCCTACATGACCTGTATGACTTTTAGTATAGGCATATTCATTTCATTAAAATGATGCCCTAGTAATTGAATTGACTCAATGCTGCTTGGCTACCATCGCTCTTCAACTAAATGAAATGGTCGCCAACAGAATTTGAAAAACACAACTACCTGATATTGCCTAGATTTTCTTTGTTCAGGAAAAAGATATCAAAGCATAGAACAACTAAAGCAATTACAATCCTAGTCCGAGTTTCCTCTGACCCTTGGAATTCGCCGACACCAAATGGTGTCGGCATGGGGTAGCTGCTTACTAGCCAGCTTAGCAAACTTGAACGACCTTTCATTGAGATATATCTGCATGAAATCGATAGGAATATGATTTATTTTCTCAAAAATTGCGAACATAGCATTTATCATTCTTTAATCCGCTCACAGATGAGACGAAAGTACATCATTGCTGAAATTTGACCTGGAGCTGGCTATCTGCATTCCTAGTCACATGACTATACAAATCTCGCAACCTACATGTCAATGACATCAGAGGTCAAATAGTCACGTGATATCGACAATAAACAGATTTCCAAAGTTGTTGTATACAGAATTTGGATATATTATATAGAAGTCACATAATGTTTGTAGATAAAATATAATGCACAATTAATTCTCAACATATTTATTCTGAGAACAACGACCAAAAACCTGTCGGTATTGCAGCAGGATGGAGAAACCCATTTCAAGAAGTACCAAGCATGTGTCCACAATGTTTTTCTTGGTATCACGTGACTACCACATTGATATGTGATCTCTGCTTAGTGAATCTGGTTTTCTTCAAATTACTGCAACATTTACAGATTTTGAGTCATTTTCACAATAAATATTTTGAGAAGTTTGTGTTTTTTTCATTTTTCTATAAAAATTATGTGACTTTCATTTATATGTTCAATTTGTTTTCCTACAGCAACACTAGAAATGGTTTATTCTGATATCATGTGACTATATCATATGACCTCTGATGTTACTGACATATAGGTTGCGAGATTTGTGTAGTCACGTGACTAGGAATGCAAATAGCCAGCTCCAGGTCAAATTTCAGCAATGATGTACTTTCATCTTGTCTGTCAGCAGATTAAAGATATAACAAATGGTATGCTTGCAATTTCTGAGAAAATAATTCATATTCCTATCGATTTCATGCAGGTATACCTCAATGAAAGGTTGTTAAGAGTTTGCTAGGCCAGCTAGTAAGCGGCTACCCCATGCCAACACCAAATGGTGTTGGCGAATTCCAACTTTTCGACAGGCAATGGACTCTCACCCTACACCCCAACATAAATGTCCAAATATCAAAAATGGGGTGGCAAGTGTCAGAGGAAACTTGGACTATTACAATCCATCCTATGATTCCTGTGCATCAGTTTTGATATAGACTGAAAACCATGCATGACATTTGTGAGAATGTGGCCTTCAGTTACCCTAGGAAGGCAGTCAAAACAAAACTATATGACATCGAATATTAAGGCAGTATGACGCAGACCCTACCCCTTCCCACGCCATCATACATATTAGAGTCAATGTTATGCACTGCAGAACTACACGATCCCTGTACCATTGCCTACGTTAAGTTGCAAGTAGAAACCTTCTGTATCTACATGCAATATTTGCGCGAAAATAAATAGAAAATTGCTCATACAGAAATACATGCTTTCAGTGCGGTTCACATCATAATGTGATCACCATCTGTCTCCATGTAACATATGTGCAATGAGCTCAGTAAGTTTTTCGCCACGTCGGCTGCTCGACTGAAGAATTTCCAACTTACTAAACAGTAATAGCACGTAGCGATTCTCTTTAACAAATGTATCGAGTGTTTCGGATGCTACTTCTACTATATCCCCGCTGCTTTGACCAAAAATCCATATCGAATACACAATATTGACCAACAACCAGTTCAAATACACCGCTCTACTCAGCATGTTTATTTACTATTGACAACGTCTTAAGCGACCTTGATAGACTGGTTTCATAAATAAACAGTGCAGTACAAAAATTATTCTGCGGTAACGATTCAAATTCAAACGACCACAATATTGGAATATTCTTGTAATCCAGAGTTACATTTTTATTATGTTAAGTTCAAGCAAGAAATATTTAAAAGTTTCATCATTTGATGCCATATTTAAAACTGACAGGCATTTGCACATAAATGTACCTTACTTGAAAAAGATTATACTTGTTTGAATATGTGAAATATAGTTTCTGTAAAGATTACAAATCTGTCAAAACTGATATATTTAAAACATGCAACAAATATAATATGCAGATACATGCATTTATAAAGTAATCTGAATCCAGGTAGGCAAAAGTTATATATATAAATATATATATATATATATATATATATATATATATATATATATATATATATGCCTGCTATATATATATATATATATGTGTGTGTGTGTGTGTGTGTGTGTGTGTGTGTGTGTGTGTGTGTGTGTGTGTGACTCAAAAACTATAAAGTATGTAGAAAAGACTTCATAGTGAAACTGAATCTAAAATTGATTATTAAAGTTTTCTTCTACAGTTACTTCTTTGACCAAGGTGCTGTCTTTAATAATGACAATACAGTTGTTGCCACTTTGTTTGTTTTATAAAGAACCTAAACACCAATCATTGAATATTGTTCAATAAATGCTTTTATTAAATGTTATATTGTTTGATTTACCAGATAATGCAAGGTGTTACGAATTTGGGGAAGTATCTTATGATACAAAATATTGTGGTAAATGTGTCTTTATATAAATATGTATTAATTTGTTTGTTACAAATGCTTTAGACTTTTGCTTCCAACATTTAATATGTCTCTTTCATACATTCTACTGAGCTTTAGTAATTTTAATACTTGTGCATTGGATATAGCACTTTTCAATAAAATCATTAAGTTTTGCATTTTATGGACACTTTTCAGTTTGTCAACAAAATATAGGAATATTAACTTAAGTCGAATCAAACTGAATGTTGCCTATTCTCTATTATACATCATTCCAATCAAACTTCATTTTTCAGTTAGTCTCTAGAAATGAAAACTGCACTAAATTAGCCAATGCATTACATTTAAATTAAATGTATGGACACACAACTACAAACTTCTTTGAGTTTTTGTTTTTCTTCTTTGTGTTTGTGTTTACAACCAAGGTTATGCATATGTTTCCTAATATTTTACTCCCCAAAAATAGCACATGTACGAGCCTAAGCTAGGCAGCACAAAATTGCTGAAGCCACGTTTTCGTCTATTACATAATAAAGATCCCCAAATATGGAAACTTATCCCTCGATGGCCAGATCGTAAATTTCTCTGATATCAGTATTTTTATGGAATAGAATCTGATCCAGTGATGTATATTTAGTTTCTTTAGGAGAATCCAGTCTGACATTATTTTTTTTTTTTTTTTATTCTTTTGACAAAATATTTAAAATATTTTTATATACTGCAGAATGAATAATTCAGTTCTCCTTAAAATGTATGGCTAATTTAAATATTTTATGAAAATATGACCGATATCACTGGGCAAAATACGCCAATGTCAATCTCACGTGGATTTACGAGACGTATTGCAGACCGGCATTTCCGGGTTGGGGAGGTGAGTTGTTTGTGTTTACTATGCTTTTCTTTTGCTTTTTTAGGATATTTGGCATTTCATTCTTTTAATTTTGTACTTTATGTCATTTGTTAATGCGACTTGACATGAAATTATTTATTTGTAGCATCTTCATACGTTGTAAAAGCACTTCGAAAATTTTATTTAATTCCACTTGCAGTGTATTTCATTATGGACGGTGAGTCAGCTAGTGCAAAGATCCGACGATCATGACATAACTGTTTTTTTGGATATTTTAAACGACACGAGTATATGTGTCGGTTTATTTTGAAACATTTTATATGTATTTGACTTCGTATCAGCTGTTATTCATTCCCATTGTCAATCTGCTCGTTTTCGCAACACCCTCCACAGAACAGTCCGGAACATTGGGTTTGTAAATCCCTTCATTAATTTTAAATGAGATAATTACCACTGGGTATTCTGGACTACTGAATTAGGCTAATACTATCGCAGCCCAGGTAAACAGTTTAGACTTTTTTTCTGAGAATGCCATATAGCCACAGGATAGGACAGATCTCCACTAACGTGTGCTAAGGTGGTCAGTTGTCTGTTATTTTGACGGTTACTGGAAACACTGAAATACGCTCAAAACCCAAAATACACACTGAAAAACACAAATATTTACATGTTTTCCGTGTATATATTGGTGTACATCCCGATATTAATGATTGGTAATTGTTATAATAATAATCAAAAGCAAAACCAACTTTAAGCAATTTTTATATGAATTATTTAGTTTTGACCAATATCTGTCACAAACTAATGTAAAGATGTCACTTGGTCATACTAATTTTTATTCTGTTGGACAGGTATGCCAAATCAGCAAGAACTTAAAATATGAGTGAGATTGTGAGAAGCCAGAATGTATATCTGCATATTTTATTTGCAGAGATAATATAATTATGTGTTTTAAAGTAAGTAAAGAATAAAAATGTAAAGATGAAAGTGACAGAATGAAGTATGAGATGGAAATGCCACATACAAACATATAACAGAAAGCAAATTAGAACAGAGTAATTTTCATGACATAGGAAAAGTTGAGTAATTGTTGTTAAACTCAGAGTCTAGTATTGACTGCATTCTATTTTCAGCGGAACAATGGGGATCTGAGAATCTTTTTTTTTTTTTGATGGGAAGTTGTCCTGGTCCATATATACTTTAGTCAGTTGAAAAAGGGCCACATATTTAAGAAGACGGCCACATTGAACAGGTCTGCTAAGAATTTTTTTTTATTTATCAAAATCTATATCATTAAAAGTTAATGTAAATATATAATGATGGCTAATACATTTTTTACTTTCGTACTTTACACTTTTATTTTGTGTATGTACAGTAAATCCTGTTATGAGAAACCGCCCTTTCTGCCAACCAAAAACAGTCTCTCAAGACAGGTGGTCTCTCATAGCAGGTTTGTACAAAAAGACCAGTTTCCAAAGTCTAGTTTCAGACCAATTTAAAGCAAAATAACCACAATCACTGGACATATATTCTATTCTTTGTTAATAGTCCTTGTTAAAATAATGTACATATTCATCTAAAAACAAAATTATAAAGCATTAAAGATATACTTCTATCATTAAGCATGAAATCACATTTACATTTGAAGATCACATATATTAGCATATGAAATTGTTTCTAATTTACTCATTTTCCTTTATAACAACCTAAATTTGTTTTACCAATGTTTAAACAGCTTTTTTGCACTTCTTTCAATTACAATAATTATTTTCACCAACCTTAAAACTTGTCTCTTTTTAGTTGGAGGTTTGTCCATTGTTATTAAGGTTCTAGGTGTTAATATTATTAATGCTCAGTTGTAATATCAAACCTAAAGACGGTTTTGACTGGGCTTTGGGAAAATATGAAAAATCTATACATTTGCATTGCATATCTAACAATTAATGAAATAAAAAGAAACAATTACCTCATCCAGAAACAGAACTGTGTACTCAGAGACAAAAGTTAACAGCTTCATTCAAATAAGACAAACAGGGATTAACTCTATAAACAAAGTGTGTAACCGAGTCGCACCTACGTGCATAGATGACAGCTTTGATTGGGATATAATCACATAACATTGGGGGAAAAAAACAACAAATATCACAAGTCTTGAACACTGTCAATCGAATCCCACAAATGATTCTCTCATGCTGGTTTAATAGACAGTGACCTTATTCACCTCCAGGCAATATGGATTAACTCTAAAGACAAACAATATACATGACCACTACGCCAATTTCAGCATTACAGTGGCAATTCGTGACATGTACATTAGCCTGGTGTATGGAATGTAGCATCTATCACCGATAGCCACAATCCATTTTTCATTTATTATTATTATTTTATTTGTTTTTTTATGAGAACAATCATTACTAATCAAGCGGTCATTGGAACAATTGATTACATATAGCTCAGTGGTGTCTATGTTCTCGTGATACAGTCGTTCATAGGGATGCTGGGTCCTACTGATATACATGTGATCTGCGATAAGGCCAGAAAGCAGGCTATGTGCAGGAATAATTAGTCTGGTTCCCTGCTTCATATGCTCCCAGTGTTGCTCTGCCCTAAGCAAATAGCGGAGAACAACATGGGGAGCATACGAAGCAGGGAACCAGACTAGGGAATAATCTACATGTACTTAGTCTGGTTTACAACAGAACTATAAAACACTATAAGCATACTATAATATTTCATATATCAGTAGCCAACCTATTGTTTTTTTTTAAGACGGTATCAGCAGTTGTTGTTACAGGGATTAAATAGAGGTCGGTGGATTATGTCCTCGTTTTTGCGATGCAGTCATTCATAGCAGTGTTGAAATGCATATTTTGCCAAGACATTGCGGTCACTGGTTGCGTTAGGCAGGTGGTCGCTCACAACAGAGCATTTATATAATAAAATTGATCCATGCATTATGATTGTGGTTGGAAATGACAGGTGGTTGCTCATAGCAGAGGTTGCTCATAACAGTTTTTACTGTATTACTATTCTCCTATCAAGTATGACTGACATTTTATATTAACTGAGCAAAGATAGAAAAATGTAAATAATTCCTTTAAAAAAATCACTTACTTTAAATTGTATTTTATAATATTACCATCATCCAAACACATTCAAGCTTAATACACCAGTTTTCATGAGTATTATGGTAAAAATGGTGTATTTCAGTTTCTTAGTGTATTTCGGTGTTTCTGGTAACCCTTATTCTGATTATTAATTCTTTTGCTAGCCTTGTGATGTACCATATATACTTGCTTATAAGTTGACCTATTTTACTAAAAAACATTGATGGAGAGTATGAGTCGTCTTATAAGTAAGATATAAAAAAGGAACTTACTACCTTAGCTTGTAAAGGTAGACACTTGTTGCTTTCTCAATTCACAATGTTTTGATAATCAGATAAATATGACCTTAATCCTTAGCATTTAAAAGTAGCTCTGCTTTGTTTTCCCCAGTGGATAATCATTTGAGTAAGCTGTTCAGTGCTATGCTGAGTCCCTTTGATCATATTGCGCACAACTGGCACCTGCCCAATTGCCGTAATCCTTTGATGAGATTTCAAAGACTGTATGATCAAAGCGTCTCTTACAGACCCCAAGCTAAACATCAACATAAATAATGATCCAAGTTTATGAACAGTCAGTGTTCTGTCAATTACAATGTACTTTGTCACATAAATATCATACATCGTATAAATATCATACATCATGAATTGCTAATCTTAGGTATTTTCGCCAATATGTGGAAAAAGAAAACATAGTTTGTACAGTAGAGCATTTAAAAAAACAGTAGTGCTGCTGAACGTGAATTTGGTAGTTCAAAGAAACAGGTGCAGACTGGTGCAAGAAAACATCAGTTCTAGTTGATAGTGCCAGACATCTGAAGAAAATTTGAATAATGGAAAGCCTTTATGCAAATTGGGAGTTTGGTTTGAATGAATGGGTTCTAGAGCAGTGTGTTTGGATGCATTTGATGCAATCTTTGAAACAGAAGTTGCAGCAACATCAAACATATCAAGCTTTGATCAGTGGAAACACCACATTGGTACTACAACCATTTGTTTGTTTGCCTAAACAAGCAATTCAAGGTAAATATGCATTAACAGTGGCACAAGTAAACGGTAGATGGGCCTGAAGATTTTACAAAGGCAGAAATTGGGAAGCGTCCTGGGATTTAGTTAGTATCCAGTGCGCGTGTCATGCGTGGGAGGAAATTCCAAATGAGATAGTGGTCAGATCATTTAAGAAACGTGGTATTTATAGTATAATGGATGGAATGGAGGATGACAAAGTCTTCAATGATTTCATTCAAAATAATCAGGTGAGTAGGCCAAGTTGGATGATGTTAATTATGAACGGATGGCAGTGGAGGAATTCAAAACTTGATTTGGTAATTCCAGTGATGAAGATGAATTTTTGGACTTTGAACCAGATGATGTTAGTTAGAATTGCAAAAGTGTGGACTTTACTCTGTTTATTATAATACTTTGGGAATTAATATATTATGTGATATTGTGAATTGCATCAGTTTTTCTCTCCATATGGCATATAATTCATTGCATGGATTTATCATATAAATGGATTAAAAATGTTGAGCTTATTGATTTAATTATATGAAGATGGACAAAATATAAGTTGTCAATTTATTTGTACATATTCAACTCAATAATACAAATGCATTTATTCTACATTGTTTTTGTTTTATTGGTCCTGTCTTTATGTTTGTCCATCTGTACAGTTTACTTGTTTCACTTGTTTATTTTTCCTCATGTGCAGCTCTGACTCACTGACCTCATGTCACCCATTGCAGACAGATAAGAGGGTCATAAAGAAATTTGCTTTTGCAGCCATTAACTTGTAGTTGAATCAACTTTAAATGAGTATATACCATAAGGGTATCAGAACTTGACACTCCAAGGCCTTACAGTTTAAATATAATAGCTTCTTTGAGTAACTGATAAGTCTGTATCATTGGTGACTGATTTTGCTTCCTCTGATCAGATTTGTTACATAAATAATACAAATACCAAAAAATTTTCAGTGCTATATAATAATACTAATAATTAAAAAAAAATTGCCAAAGAAGCACACACTTCATATCAGAAAGAAACTGTTTAGACCAAGATGAATTAAAGTTGTTGATGTTGTATCCTAAAAACTCATTGTGTTTTTCAATAGACCTTACAAAAAATTTCTTAACCCTTTCCACTCTAAAATAAAATAAAAATTTGTAATGCAACAAAAATTATGGAATTTTAAGGATTCATATCTCTTCAAGTCTGAGTAAGATAACTTTTAAATGTAATAGTGGTACACAGTATTGGCTATAATGATAATTAAGGGCTAATTGAATCCATATACAAGACTGAGATCCATGAATCTTAATGTCTGTCACTTAATTAATGCAAGGAATAATTTTCATGGTAACTGAATTGTACCTCATTTCTTGAACAGCTTGACAAAAATATAGCAATCATAAATCCTCCAGATCTTTAAAACTAAGATTTGATATCTAGTTAAACTTTAAAACACCCCACCCTCCCCCACCCCCTCCAAATGTGACCAGCTCTAGAAAAACACTCATCCAGATATTATGAGTAGTATCCTCCAAATACTTAGTCCCAGAATACCTTACCTAGCAGATACTGTCTGACTAAATGGGGTCTATATTATTGTTAACATCAAATTTAGGAACAGTTCAATTAAATATTTGCTTAACAAAAGTTTTGAGACATTGCTAAGTGAAGTTCTTCATTGTGCATAGTTCATTTATTCAACTGGTACCCTAGTTCATTATCTATTTAATATGATCCCTAATTCCTAATTCCAAATCCCTAATTCTTAATTGACAGAACATATGCAAAATGTTAGCTGAAGAGTCCTAGTTACTCTTTGGGTAAATGACTGGATTTGGATTTCTTATTCAGCTAAACATGTGTGATACCATTTACATCTATTGCATCATCAATTATATCCACAACTCTACATGTACAGGCAAACAGTTGTATTATGTGTGATGGGGAAGTATAATATCCAGTGCTTTCCATATAACCAATGGGGTGAGGCAGGGGGGTATTCTTTCTGCTTTGTTATTTAATATATACATAGATGAGTTAAATTGTAAACTGGGCAAGTGTTACATGGGGTTATGTTGGCCACCAAATGTGTTGTTTCTTAACAATTTTAGTTTTGCTGATGATATGTCATTAACAAGTACTTCTATCACAGGGTTAAGAAAATTATTAAAGACATGTGAACAATATGCATTAGAGAATGATATCATCTGTAATACGAGAAACTCAGCATGCATGGTCTTTCAGCCAATTTGTTTCAAATTACCTTCACCTCCCCCAGTGTACATCTTAATGGCAATGCTCTTACATATGTCAACAGTTATATGTATATGGGTCACATTTTGAAATTCAATTGGTCAGATAATGAAGATATGATTAGACAGTACCGATTTTTGTGTACTTGAACTAACATGCTTCTACATAAATTTAAGAATTGTTCATTGAATATCAAAATTAGATTGTTCAAATCTTATTGCTGTGCTGTGTATTGTGCTCCTCTGTGGACAAACTTTAGTGAATGTATGAAAAGAAAACTAGTTATTGGCTATAATAATAGTCTTCGTTTTCTATTAGGTCTTCCTAGATGGAACAGTGCCTCCAACATGTTTGTAAATTATAATGTATTCAGCTTTGATGAAGTAATGAGAAAGTATGTATTCTCAATGATGACAAGAATATCTAATAGTAAGAACTGTATATTGAAATCTTTTTGGAACTATGACATTCATTCAAGTTCTCATATTATTACTCTTTAACTGTGCCACTTAATATCGTTTTTAACGATGCGGGGTGCAGTTAATTGTAGATGTATCTGTATATTTTTATGTATGATATATATGTTCTTTTATGTATACAATGTTTTTACTTTATATTTTAATTTAGATGTATGGACTATGTAGTCTGAAATAATAAAGAATTCTTATTATATCTTATCTTATTACCCATTTCAGACTAAAAATAATTACATTGGATAATTTTGAGGTTTAAGCCATGCATCATAACAAAAAGTGCGTAAGATACACAGGAGATCCACAGGATTGAACATCAAGCTTATTTCATTCTCTCTCTCTCTCTCTCTCTCTCTCTCTCTCCTCAGTTCAGTAGAAAACTATTGAGGAAATATTGCATTGCTTGTACTGGTGTAGGTCAGGTCCAACTACAAGCAGTATAGACCCTGATTTGCCATCACATTATAAACTGGTAGATGAGGATCTATGTTGTTTATTCTACTGATTAGTCAACAAACAGCATTGATCCATTATGGTGATTGGTACATTATGTGACAGCAGATCTTGATCTCTGCAGTTTACAGTTAGATTTGACTTGTGCAAGTATATTTTTAGGCAACATCGCCAGTCAGTTACAAACACGAGGGTTTATGTAATATGATTACAAGTTTCAGGGTTCTAAAATAGATACCATTCTGGATGTCTATTAATTTGCCCATTGTACATGAAAAGTTCTCAATAGTCTATCAAATCTGTCTATTTGTATTGTGTATGCTTAGACTTTTTGTATGTTCAGAATTAGTATTAGTTTAAAATGATGACAAGCATAGTTGAAGATATAAATAGTTAACACATGCCAAATCAGTTTTCATTAAAAGTCTATTTTTCTTTCAATAAATATGGTGTTCTTTATAATTTAACAGCATTTTAATACTGCGGAGTCACACACACACACACACGCCCTTTTTTACACGTAAAATGTGTGTGTGTGTGTGTGTGTGTGTGTGTGTGTGTGTGTGTGTGTGTGTGTGTGTGTGTGTGTGTGTGTGTGTGTGTGTGTATATTATATATATATATATATATATATATATATATATATATATATATATATATACAGTAAAAACTGTTACGAGCGACCTCTGCTATGAGCAACCATCTGTCATTTCCGACTACAATCGTAATGCACGGATCAATTTTATATCAATGCTCTGTTATGAGCGACCACCTGCTGAACGCGACCAGTGACCGCGATGTCTTGCAAAATATGCATTTCGACACTGCTATGAACAACCGCATCGCAAAAACGAGGATAAGCTCAACCGACCTTTATTTAATCCTTGTAAGAACGATCGCTCATACCATTCTAAATGAACAAAAATATAGACTTTCTACCAATGTCCGAATATTTTAGCTATGCTTATAGTGTTTTATAGTTTCAGTCGTAAACCATACTAAAGTATATGTAGATTATTTCCTAGTCTGATTCCCTGCTTCGTATGCTCCCTGCATTGTCCTCCACTATTTGTATAGGGGTGAGCAAAGCAGGGAATCAGGCTAATTATTCCCGCACTTAGCCTGCTTCCCGGCGTTATGACCCAGCATCCATATGAACGACTGTATCACGAGAACAGACAAGACGCCATTGACCTATATGTAATCAATTGTTACAACAACCACTTGATTAGTAACGATTGTTCTGATAAAAAACAAACATAAAAAGAATATTTTAAAAAGAGGATTGTTCCTACTAGTGATAAATGCTATAGTCCGTAAACCAGGCTAATGTACATGTCACGAATTGCCGTTGTAGTGCCAAAGTTGAAGTAGTGGTCGCGTATATTGTCATCAGAGTTAATCCGTATTGCCGGAGGTGAATAAGGTCATTGTTTATTAAACCAGCAAGAGAGAATTGTTTGTGAGATTCAATTGATGGTGTTCAAGACTTGTGATGTTTGTTGTTTTTTCCCTTGATGTTAAGTGATTACATCCCAATCACAAAGCTGTCGTCTATTAAAGTTGGTGTGACCGGGTTACACACTTTGCTTATAGAGTTAATCCCTGTATGTCATCTTTGACTGAAGCCGTTGACTTTTGTCTCGGAGTAAATGGTTCTGTTTCTGGATGAAATAATTGTTTCTTTTTATTTCATTAATTGTTAGAGATACGTTGCAAATGTATAGATTTGTGATATTTTCCCACAGCCCAGTCAAAACCATCTTTACGTTCGATATTACAACTAATAAAAAAATTTTATGACCTAGAACCTTAATAACAATAGACAAACCTCCAGCTAAAAGAGACAAATTTTAAGACTGGAGAAAAATAATTATTGTAACTGAAAGAAGTGAAAAAGAGCAGACCACTCGCAAAAAAGTGGTTTAAACGTCGGTAAAACAAATTTAGGTTGTTATAAAGGAAAAGGAGTAATTCAGAAACGATTTCATATGCTAAAATATGTGATCTTCAAATGCAAATGTGATTTCATGTTTAATGATAAAAGTATATCTTTATTGCGATATAATTTTTTTTTTAAATAAATGCATACAGTATTTTAGCAAGAACTATTAATAAAGCATAGAATATATGTACAGTGGTTGTGGTTATTTTTCTTGAAATTGTTCTGAAACTGGACCTTGTAAACTGGTCTTTTTATACAAACCTGTTATGAGAGACCACCTGTCTTCAGAGACCGCTTTTTGTTGGCAGAACGGGTGGTCTCTCATAACAGGTTTTACTGTATATATATATATATATATATATATATATATATATATACACACACACATACATATACCATGCAAGTTACATACATCCATCTTTAAAGGTAATTTAGTTAAATCCCATGTTAAAAAACTAAGACAAGGCAAATCCAGGATAGCAATATATATATATATATATATATATATATATATATATATATATATATATATATATATATATATATATATATAGTCCTACTCATAATGTGGAGGTTTGTTAAATAAAGATACAAGTACAAGAATGGCAGCTAAAGGTAACATGATTATTTTGTGTAAAGACTCAAAGTGCTAATTAAACCTATTGAAACATCTTTAAACACTGAATAACTTTAAGTTTCTAAATTCTTATGATCAAACAAATATTTCTCAATACACACCCATCCTTGGTGCAATTAGCTATTGTGTAGAGCATTTTGTTTGAAATGGTGCTAATTTGAGTAATGATTGTTTCAACATCAGTACTGAAATTGCATGAAATAAACCTTGTCTTATTTTTCAGTTACAAATAGGATAAACTCTCAATAGATCCTGTTCACTAAAATTGTATTTTTCATTACCAAGCAATCATCAACTCCACACTATTATGTACTCTATTTTACTTGTACCCATTTCTAGACTGGTTCTAGCTTTTTCATGTAAGTAACACTGTGAGGCCAAAAGTTCTTGGCATCCCATCATTTGGTTAATTCTGTTTGCAGTACCCAATTTAGTATCTTTAAGTAAATACAGCTTGTTAAGTGAGCTAACTATATGACCACAGAGGTCATATCATGCTTACTTTTGACTCATACCCTCTACTATGTAAATATTATTATTTATATAGTACTGTATATAGGTAAATTGTTAGCAACTGTATGAGCCCCTGTCATCTGGACTATAAAGAAATCCCTGAAGTATAAGAGGAAGTGAGATTATGATTGATTTGCATGAATGATTCTGTCAGGTAGGTATGAAATCTTCTGTAAACATTAACACCTGGCATGAATATCAATTTACCTATATATGCAGACCATTGTGAAGCCCCATAATGAAAGTTGTTTTAAGGGTCATCATACCATTTTGGTTATTACAGTGTGATTTACACCAGAATTGTTTGACATAGGACTTAAACACTGCATGAAATATACATGGTAATGCTGGTAGAATTACATTGATTTCAAATGGGTAAAATATATTTAATAAACTCAACACTTGAACAGTATACATTTTCTTTCTTTTCTAAAGCTTGACCCAAACTTGACAAGTCCTAATCATTTACATTTTACTCCATAAACATGATGTAAAGCTGAGGTTACATGCCTATAACATCAGTCATCAGTATTTATTATGGTCTGAATACATTACATTTTATCACACACACACACACACACACAGAGACATAGACACACAGAGGTCTTTTATAGATGAAGTAAAGATCAGTTTGGTTTTTGTGAGGTTGACTCATTAACCCCTGGAGGCTTTTGTTGTTTTCGCCTGAAATTTGAGTAGCAAATACATTTTGGGGGCTGTTTCTGAATACACCACTCCCTCGATAACTCGCGCCCTGATAACTCGCGAACCCGCTTATAACGCGGGGTCAGGCGTGGATCCCATTTTTTAAAACCAGAAATTACCCCAATAATAGATCCCTATTTTATGAACTTTATGGAAATCGTGATAAAAATTAGCTACAAAAACTTTGATATATCGCTCGTTTTATCACTGAAAACAGTAGATAGGACCTGGAAATTTTAATCAGCATTATGAAATACCAAATTTAAAAATAAGTCATACATTTTTTTTACATTTTCTTTCCAAGTGACATTCCTAGCACACTGCAATTAACGATATGTAAAGAAATTTCGATCAATGAAAATGTCACTTACATCGAGTGGAGGTAGTACTTTAATAAATTAATACAAATTAAATAATTTTTTAATTAATTGAAATTTGTGTTCTAGTTCTATCTTCTAGATTCTTTTAAGTGTAATCATCATAAATGCAATGTGTCCTCTTGTAATTAAACGTAAAATGTGTCAATCTACTGTAACAGCTATGTCCGCGAGCATTTCTCTGAGAACCTATTTAGGTGCCGACCATGTTTTGATAACTGACTTGCAGAAGTATTTGTTGCATTGTTGCACTGAATTTAAAAGCTGGCCTCCTTTGTATTCTCACATTAATTATGTCTTTTGAATCAAATAATGGAGGTGAAATAAAAGAAAAGTTAAAAGGCATGAAAATCCTACAAACTTAAAATCTAGCTGCCCCAGTCGTATGTCGAGTGAACTCACTTCAGTTGATCAGTTAAACACTTGATCAGTTAAACACTGTTATAAATGTTATTGTGTATGTAACATAAACTTCCTTAAATTAACCAACTCATTGGTAACTGTGATCAAAGATAGCACGGCAACCAAGCGAAAAGAATACTATACTTCGTAAAATAAAGAACTTGGTTTCACAGATACGGACCATTGTGGGCAAGCGAGTTTCAGAGAATTCTTGAACTGGCACTTTGAGATATCCTCAAGAAAGATAAAAAGTTTCATTATTACTTCCAATGAAATCACGATATCAATACTGTACTAATTGAACAGTACAAAAATTGAGATTCGATGTAGACGATTGTCTCATGAAAATTTCGCTTGCTTTTTGAACAAAAGGAATCTTGTTTGGTGGTGTATCAACAGTTAGTCTAGTTCCCTGCTCTTTTCACTCCCTTGGTAGGATACAATGCCATACCACTCTGGGAACCAGACTCATCAAGAAAATAAAAAGCAGTGATGTAATACACACGTTTTTGTGTAAACGTAATGGTTGTTGAAACCAGTTGGAACGATCTTTCACATGTTGGACATTTTGAAAATAAATGATATTTAAACAGAATAACGAACAACTTCATTAGAAAAAGTGCGTTATTAAAAATTATTATCGACGTGAATAAAAATGAGGATTCAGTCATTAAACAGCGAAGTTCCCTAACCCCAACACCCACCCCACCCCTGCTGTTTTCTCAATGTCCAAGCGATTTTTGTCAATTTTTGGAGGTCCCTCGGTAATTCGCGCCCTTGCTTATAGCGCAATCTATGTTTGTGAACCCCGTTGTGTGCGGGTTATTGAGGGAGTGGTGTACATCCTGATACATCATTTTCCAACACTTTTCTGGTTAACCTAATGCCCAGTTGTGTTAGAAATGTCATTTTTTTATTGGCTATTTCGCTCGCACATGAACAGAAGGGTAAAAGTTGGAGTTTTTTTTTTGTTTTTTTCCTTAACGGACCCATCATTTTCTTATCCAGGCCACTTTTAATTCCAAATGCCCATCTTGTCCTACTTTTTGCAAAGGTTCACCTGTATGTGTGCAATTCCGACTGGTCTTCCTTAGATCTGAGGCCAAAAAGTCTAAAACCTGGACACAAAATCGGATTCTGACAACAGGCAAATTTTGGGTGGAAAAAAAAAATGGTTAAAAAAAATAGCATTTTTCCCTCTGTATTTTGTAGTGCATCTAGAAAGTCCAGATTATTTGGTATCATTGTAGAGCTACATCTGTCTATTTTTCTATAATACCACCCACTTTAGTGTATCTTAAATGTCCTTGACGCTACAGAGCTCGGAAGTAGGCTACTACCTCCTGACACGTAAACAATGCACTAGGGGTTAATGAGTTAAAGCCATTTTTCAGCATATGATAGGCTGTACATGGTGGCCAGTATAAGCCAGTATAACTAGTGGTACATGTGCCCAGTATAACTGGGAAGTACTACCAGTCCAAAGAAATTCTGATGACTTTTTTAAAAATGAAATTGTATCGTGAACCTTACACCATATCCATCAAAGTCTGTTTGCCATTAGTTGTCTGAAACTGAAATTTATTTGCCCCAAGTTATTGAGCAATGAATTGATGGCTCCTATAATTGCTTTATTGGGAAATATACATAGAGATGTATGAAAAAAAATCTTTCCAGTTATCATTGCCAAATACTATATTTATATATTTAAAATTAAAAAGCCAAGGTGAGCAATTTTTTCCCTCCAAGGCCTTCTGTTTTTCTCATTGGGTCCACATGGATTTAAAATGCCTCCCTTGGATTTGCATTAGATGTGTTGACACACTTTCTTAAAGACCCTTAAAAATTATATGCAAAACATGCAATCAAATCTGATACAGAAGAAAATTTTACTTTTATGTATATATATATATATATATATACATATACACACACACACACACACACACACAAACTGAAGAACAATATTTCTTTGCAATTCTCTGAAATGAATTTTTTTATGTCTTGCGTGTTGGGAGATGGAAAAGCAATTTTTACTTATTGTTGTCTATATGGTGATTATGATAGGATGTTATACCTGTTAGATATGGCATTTGGTGCTGGAAATGGGATAAACTTTGTCTTTCATCATATGCCATTAAGCTGGAATCACTGTTCATGTTATATGGATTACATGAAGCTTACCACCTGTTGCAAAGCCAAAATGTAAAAGGCTTTTGGCCATTTTAGCCAAGGTGAGCAATTTTTTCCCTCCAAGGCCTTCTGTTTTTCTCATTGGGTCCATGTGGATTTAAAATGCCTCCCTTGGATTTTATACATGCAGTGGGGTTTGTAATATAGGCCCACTGGTTAATGATTGGTAGAAATGCCTGCTTAATGCAGTTTGTGGTTAACTTAGTCACTGGAGTTTACACCTACACTAAACATCATGCTGCCTTGATCAACATTGATATTGTATGGCACATGTATGCAGTTACAAGGATAGTACTTGTAAGTATTTATTAGTGTGGCACGGAGGTCACTAGATCATCAGAATGTACATTGGTAATGGACACCTGCATGTAGTACCATTTATATTCATTTATAAGACGAGTCCAACTGCAAACTGCACAGACCCAGATCTGCCATTGCATAATGCACCAGCAGACCTGGGTCTGTGCAGCTTGTTAGGAGTAAATCATTAGAACAAACAACATAGACCCTGATCTGCAGGTACATTATGCTACAGGAGAAAAGGATCTTTGTTGTTTGCAGTTTGACTCGACTTATAAGCGAGTACATACGGTACATACCAGTACTAGCCCTTGGTTCTTGGGAACATTCATTTTGGATAGTTGATCTTTGTTTCACAGGTAATATGTGATGGTAGAATGGTACTTTATGTCAAGCTAAACTGATTTACAGAAAGATTTATTTAAAAATATTCATTGGGGTTATTTTGTAGTTTTTTCCCCCTTCCAAATATGGTGTTAATAATAGTTTGAAAGTCATATCTAGATTAGATGTATTTCCAGCTCGTTTATTCAGGGCCGTAGATAGTTTTAGTGTATCACCAGTAAATGTTGAGGCATTGGTAACATTGTTATGTAGATGGTGGCAGAGTGGACATCATCGTCCAGAGCAAATTATGATGCTACCGTTTAAGTCTTTTGAAAGTCACGTATGCTCTACATCATTCCAATATAACACTGTCATTTTAGTGATATGTTTTTATCAAACTATTTCCTTCAAGGGTCAATTTTAGAACCACTTTTCTTTTTGCTGTTTTCAATGATGTCCCCTCGATGTCTGATCATACAAGTATGTTCATGCATGCAGATAACACAGTTGCTCAAGTTTTAAGTATGTATATTTATGAAATTGACAGTAAGATATATTCTAACACATCAAAATTTTCAGCTTTAAGTACCAGCAATGTTATGTACATAAAAATGAAATAAAATTTTACTAATTGGCACTATTCAGATGAAAAGAGGAGGCAGAAGGTTCTTTCTATTTACTTTGGAAGTGGCTTGCTTAAATATGTCTTCCTATACATAACATGCTTAAGAGTGTCTTCCTATAATAATAATAATAATAATAATAATACTTTATTTATAGAGGGTGACTCATTAGTCAAGGACTACTCTCCCTTGAGGCCCTCTTAAGGAGAGTATAACAATGCACATTATATGAAGATAGCAGTAATTACTGTGTATTTTAACGCATTTAGGATTAAAATACTAAATTCCGTTATCTATTAGAAACCCATACATGCTCAGGATATCTCTTCTTAAATAATATTTTCAGCAGATTTTACATGTAATGGAAGCTTGTTCCACAGAACTGTACTAGAGTATTGGAATCTCTTTTTAAATTGCTCTGTTCTTGGTTTTGGTGCTAGAAGGTTTCCATGTAATATTGATCTCAACTGGTATTGTGTTGAAAAAGGCCTGAATAAGTCCTGAAGATACTCTGGTGCAGTTCCATGTTGACATTTATATAAAAGAACTGCCTTGTGAAAATCTATCCTGTCATAAATTGTGAACCATTTGAGTTCTGTAAACAATGCTTTTGAGGGATGATCAATAGAGGCATCTAAAATTATGCTTGCTGCTCATTTCTGAAGTTGTACATGACATGCTTAAAGGTGTCTTCCTATACATGACATGCTTAAATGTGTCTTCCTATAGACATGACATGCTTAAATATGTCTTCCAATAGACACAACATGCTTAAATGTGTCTTATTATAGACATGACATGCTTAAATGTGTCTTACTATGGGGATGACATGCATAAATGTCTTCCTATAAACATGACATGCTTAAATATGTCTTCCTATAGACATGACATGCTGAAATATCTTCCTATAGACATGACATGCTTAAAATGTGTTCCTTTAGACATGACATGCTTAAATGTGTCTTCCTTTAGACATGACATGCTTAAATGTGTCTTACTATAGACATAACATGCTTAAATGTGTCTTACTATAGACATAACATGCTTAAATGTGTCTTACTATAGACATAACATGTTTAAATGCGTCTTACTATAGACATAACATGCTTAAATGTGTCTTACTATAGACATAACATGCTTAAATGTGTCTTACTATACATGATACGCTTAAATGCATCTATCTTTAGACATGACATACATAACTGTCTCTTCCTGTAGATACGACATGCTTAAATGTGTCACTTATGAATGCTTGTGTGAATCACAGTTGATATCTCTCTATCTGAGAGAAACAAATCAACATTGAAGTTGCAAAATTTCCATAAAGTTATTTCACATGAAAAGAATTCAGCACTTTTTAAACTCCAAACTCAATTTTTGATTTATTTGTTTTTTGATACTTACGTACAAATTTGTACTTGTTTTCAGACAGACACTAGAAAACATGCATCAAATATGATGTGTCTTTCGTTGTTCATATCTTTCTGTTATTAACATTGTTTTGACAGGCATATGTAATGGTTGTTGAGATTTCTATGCAACTCTGTCCAAGTCTGTATTTCTGACAAGATTCTGTAGCACGTTACAGCAATACCTTGTGCCTCCAACTCAAGGTAAGGGAAAATGTAATTCTCCATTTTGTACATGCATCCTTGTCTGGGGCATAGACTTTTGAACCAACTGAAACTAGGGCCAGTTGTTTATCATGTATAGATGGTGTATCACATACAATAGTCATGCCCTTTGCCCCAAACTGAGGGTCATAGTGAGGGAAAATGTAACTCAGACCTTTATTCTTTTTTATTTTTTTTCGGATCCAACGCAATAAAACCTTAATTCCTAATTCCTTTTAACCAAGATATACTATGTATCAATCCATTCTTTGAATAGTTGGGATGATAAATCTCTTGGGGATGAGATGGTCTAGCAGATTTATGTACCAATTTCCTTGGAGTTATTTGACCAACACCGTTATAATACTAGAAGCAGTAATTACGACTTTGTAATAACCATAAATAAATAACATCTCTACTGCAAACTGTTATTACAGTACAGTAAATATTGGAATACCTTGTCACAGAAGGAATATTACTAATGGAAACAGACTTGAAACTGGGTAAAATCTCATTTAGAGGGCCTCAAGGGACATTAGTTGTATTTAAGTAATTGAGTTACCCTCTTTAAATAAAGATGCTATTATTATTATTATTATTATTATTATTATTATTATTATTCATGAAAGCAATTTTTTTTCAATTATTGATTGCTGGTAATTACCTTTATTAAGAAATAAATACTACAATTGTTCCCCTCCAGCAAAAAATGACTTTATGACACATGTTTTCACCCAATAAATCACATTTTATGCACATTTTATAATCATCCACTTGTAGTTCTTTCCTTTGGCCCCATTGGAAATAAGCTCCGTTGGAAGGCTTTATGGGGTAATCATAGGACTCCATTGGAAATAAGCCCAGTTGGAAAGCTTTATGGGTAATCATAGGACTCCATTGGAAATAAGTCCAGTTGGAAGGTTTTTTGGGGTAATACTAAATTTATTCAGTATGTCATGTCAGACATGTACCTTTATTAGGCTGTGTTATTGTAGCTGTATTATCACATTATAATGTGCCTCTTGTATTGTTTTTATGCTGCTTTTTGAAATACTTTTGTCTTTTGTACCAAAATGTATATATTGATTGTACCAAATAAACACTACTATTACTACAGCCATGCCTCTTTCCCCAAGGTCAAATATAAATCAATGATGTCTGTCCATGTACAGGTACACTATTACTATTAAATGTATGAAGATATTTCAATGAAACCTTGGCCTTTTATATATCCTGATTTAATGTCTCGCATAATTTCAGTCATATCTCCCACCTTGAGGTCAAGGTCACAACAGTGTGTGGCCTGTTGCATTATCTTGGAGAATTAAGGTGGCGCTCTACAGTTTCGTATTTTGCATAGGGTTAGAATTTTAAAGAAAAAGAATTCCCCCAGGTTTCCTCACTAGCTATACTGGCTATTTAAAAAAAGACCTTGTATATCTTAGGTATTGTTCAAAGAACCTTTAATTCCCTTTATTTTGGTGTATGATTGATGGGTGTAATATGGGTTATAGAGTATACAGCTTGGCCTTACTCGAAGATGTGCACCTTTCAGAAAAGTGCTAGCTCCACTTGGTCATTTTCACTTCCTGAACTTCAGAGGTAAATTGTAAAAAAAAGAGCCAATAACTTTTTTCACATTTTATATATTTGGTAATTGATTCATTGCACTTTCAGAAGCTGGTATTGTCTAGTCTGGCAAAATTCATTTTCCCTATTTTAATAGCTGCTAAGGATAGTGTACTTTAGACAAATTCAGGCTGATTTTTGGAGCACAATCCCTTGTCATTTTAGTTAGCAGTGTGCTAAGATCATTTACAGTTTCCAAAAGTACAATATCCTAAGAAATGTCAGCCACATTACATCAAAGTAGCATAGAGGTAGTCCAGCATTCTCTCATCTGTGCATGTTTTAAATGCAAACAACTTCACCTTACATACGTCACTCAAAAGTACATTATAACTGGTGAGCGCCCCCTTAAAGAGCACATAGGTATTGTTATTGTTACGATTTAATCTTGATTGTATGGCTGAAATATTTAAGTCGCAAGCATCAAAACAGTCCTTTTGAATAATTCTCCTGTATTTCCCCCCTCAGAACAGTATTTATTAGTGTCAAACAGGTACAGCCCCCCCCCCCGTTTATAATAAAAAGTGAGTTATTTTGAAAATGCGCATTGCATTTTGTCAACATAGCAACCAGTGTTATTCTGAAAGACAGGAACGTGAAACTAGCCATAATTATTCCTGAGATGTCAACAATAATTTTACAGTTTGAAAAGGGATGGAACAGGTGAGGTTCATAAAGGTCAGAGGGTAAAATATTAGCTTATTGTTTAATATGGAAGAAAGCAAATTTGCTTTGTCATCATTTATTTTTTAATTTCATTGCAAATAAATGAAAAGAAACATTTTCACTATATATTTCTTTTACTTAATGCAAGTTTTAAATTTAAGTTGACTTTATTCCTATATTCTAAGACCTCTAATTTCCCCATAAGTAAGGTCACTACTCACACAAACATGCCTCATGGCAAATTATGTAAGCAAGAGCAAAATAAGCATAATTAGCTTATTTTCATGCATAAAATCAATGTTAATGTAACTCCCCTTTGGAGCCATATCACTTGCATGATCATAATCATCCCATTGCATAATAGCTGATTAAGAAAGGCAGCATTTCTTTGCAAAGTATGTTATACAGGAATATTATTTTTTTGTGTTGATCTTGTGATGAGTTTTGATGGTAAAAGATTATAGGATAAATCAAATGTCAACTTTACTTGTTGTCATTTGAATGAAAAGAGTCTACAGAGTTCCCGAGACTACATTTGATGAATCACCCGCAATAAACAATAAGTTACCAAGGAGTTTTTCTAACTCATTCCATTTCTTTATTAAGTAAAAATGAAGCAAGCTTTTTTATCCATATGAATAGAGTCCACGTTTGTCCTTCCTAATGGAAGGAGTTTTAGTAATTCATGTTTGAGTGGAATTGCATCATGGACAAGTATGGTTTAAACAAATTTGAGAAGCAGTCAAGTGGACAAACTTTTCGTGACAGTGATTGATATGCTTGTCGTAATTATAAAGAGAAACCTTAATTTCTAATGTGATTTGTGCTAAAAGTAATGTGACAGCTTAGTTTGTAATAACCCACATTAGCATGTCTTTCACTGCATTCTGACATAATAAATGTAGAGTTTGAATATTCTTGATTTTTTTAATGGCACAGTCAAGACTGCTGGAAATCATTGATTTACATAGGTATGTGGAGTATGTGCTTAACATAGCAACACAAATGCATTATTTTGTTGTTGTTGTTGTTGTTGTTGTAGGGCTTAACGCCATTTTTCAGCACACGATAGGCTATACATGGCGGCCAGTATTAATGGTGGAGGAAGAAATCGGGAAATACCCGGAAAGAACCACGACCCACGAGAAGCTACTGGCAAGCTGTCTCACATATCCACATTCGCCGAATCCGAGACTCGAACCCACGCAGACAGAGGTGAGATGGCAGTGATTCGTAACGGAGAGCGCTTTAGACCACTCGGCCACTCGGGGCCCCACATTATTTTGTGATGAGGCAATTGGAGTAAAGTGCTTCACCCAAGGATACACCATGATAGCTGACACCAGCTGGTCTGATGCTAGGTTTCGAATCTAAACCCTTTCAGTTGTGAGCCCAGCAAGTTGCCACTGAGCCACTGCAGCTTGCAGTAAATAGATAAACATGATTTCATATTTGTCAACATTCTGGAGGCAGACAGACAGGACATTGTGCACAAAACACATTTGGAGTCCCCCCCCATGAATAGTGAGAAGGACTGTTGGGCGTCCCTCAGAAAAATTATGTAGGACATTATGTTATCTAGGCAGCAGTTAGATAGAATCTCGAAATCTGAAATATTTCCCAAGCATTACAAAGTTAGTCTTGCAATGATGGAAGGTGATTGAGAAACTGGCTAAATGTCAGACCATCCCACCACAAGTAAGATCTACAGCTTATAGAGCTACCACTAGTATATCATGAACCACGGTCGAGTAAAAACATTTCAAATCATTTTTACAAATGGTATGATAAATCTTTAAAATTTGTGTGTAGTATAATGACCCCAACATCTGGGCACAAATATTGTAGTGTTGGTAGGTCATTGTTGTGATTTTCACTTGTAAAAGGGACATGTACATGTATTGTAATTGTTTATTGACATCAAACAGGCTTGCCAGTATAGAAAGATCACAGATAATATAGGCATTGAATGGTTTAAGGGTGGCCTTGTTAACCAACGTACAGTGAATAAATGTACACTCTATAGAAAGTATAAATGCATACAATAAGTATATTATACCAGTTTCTGATATTGATTTAAAGGTGTTTAAAGGCTTTAAAGGCAGAGTTATAATTAACAATAAAAGGTAATATTACATGGAACATGCACGATATGTAACGTAATAACAATAAAAGGCAAGATTACCTGGAACATGTACAATATGCAATGTAATATCAAGCATTGAAAGCACAGTTAACAGCAGATATGATGTTTAAAATTTAATGTCATTTTAAATTCTGAAGTTGCATGTTTAGGAACCTGGGAAGTATTATGCAAATCCTGCTGCATTCCAGTGATATGACATATCATATATTCAGCCATTATTTGTGATGCTGGAAGTAGGAGGGGTGTTTTTTAAAGAAAAGGCCACAGTAATGTTAAATTTTATATAGAGCTGTATAGTATTACCAGTATATATGTTTACTGCAGCATTTTTTCTCAGTGGTACATACCACAGTACTTTTTCACTGTACTGGTACTTTGGTACTTTATGTCAGTAAGGATTATATCGAAATTCCCAAGTAATATTGTCATGACTTTAATGATACTAACAGTGTGTTATTCATGACAGAATTGTTCAGAAAATTATGGGTTTTTTTGTTCGTTTTTTTTTTTTTTATAAAACTATTGTGTCCATCACAATTAAATGGTGAATGTTACAAAATGTAATTGTGATCCTTTAATCACATGTTTGACATGCCACATATATCAGTGGGGTAGCCTATTGGAATGTTGTGAAAAGTTTTTGAGCAAATTCCAACTTTCTGACACATTTTTTACTCTTATTTTTTACAACTTTTGTGAATATGTTAGTACATGTATTCCTTTGTAAGATTGTGACTCATCCAGTGATTTTCAAAAGAGCACTTGTTTTCTTCTGAACTTTACATACATAATTTCTCAAGTCCATTAATTTTTTCCTCATTTGTTGAGAAAACACATTTTTTGTTACTGTCCCACTGATAAATAATTTGCCCAGGTGTTGGCATTCCATTCAATTATGATACTAATTGTGTTAACCAGTAAGTTGTAGGTTTCAGTATCAACGCTTCCTGTCAACAGGTTCTTGATGTTAGCTAGATGTCTTTCACAATATTGCCTGTAGTGTACGCTTAATTATCCCACTTTAGTTATAGTTCTTACATTATAGCAATTAACACAAAATAAAGTCATCTTCTATAAGGTACTGACCATTTAATTTTCAAAGGGGGAGGGAACTGTGATTTTATTTCAAGATGAAATATTTTCATTTGTGTTATCTCAATATAATTAACATTTTTTCCCAAACATTATCATGGATAGAAGATGATGTTATTTTGCTATAAATAAGAACAAGAAATTTTTCCAACTATTGACAGAAGAAAATTAAAACAAAGAGGACTGAATTGTTGGTTTCTGATATAATTGTCGGTATACAGTGTTGAGCATCATGGTATGTTCAGAAATATTATGGTATACCGTAGTACAAATTTTTTTTGTAGTACCCAGTGTAAGTTTTATATATTCGATGGTCTAGATAAAGATTTTTATCCTTGTACAGGATTTTTATATGCCTGCTGTAATATGGAGTGTAATATTTTATGATGATATATCCATCTGACTATCCATTAGCAATTTCATTTTTGGGGTAAAGAAGAAATCTGTTGAGTTTTGGGTTACAAGACAAGGTCTGTATAACTAAAAGAAAGAAGAAAAAATGATTTCCACACAAAAACATTAGTTCTGCATCACAGATTTGGACCCAACTTTGTAGATGGATTGCGTTTGGGGAAACGGAGAAGTCTGTTGGTCTAAAGGTCAGGATCACTGACAACGTATAAAAATGGTTTTGCACAAACAATTTCAGTTCTTGGCCATGTGTCTATATCATAGTTTAGGGAAAACCTGCACATTGGTTAAGAAAGCAAAATTTTGACCTTGGAGTCCAATTAAGATCACTGTGACTGTAAGAATAAAATGGTTTTGGCACAAGGACTTTAATCTGACTGTGTACTTAGACCAAAGTCCATGGAGGGCTTTCACTTAGGGTATTTAAGACGCCCACTGATTTGGGAGTATAAAGGTCAGAGGGCAAGGTCATTGGTTTTTGCAGAATAAATTTTGTTTTAGAGTCAGTTCACTGACCAACATTTTTGGACACCTTGCAATTTTAGGTAATAAAGAAACCTGTAGATTGGGGTTTGTAAGGTTATGTTCTTGGTAACTAGTAAGAAAATAATTGTTTCTGCACAGTAAGTTGAGTTCAAGACTGGATACTGTGGTTAAAAGTCTGTCATTGAAATCTGTTGATCAGTAATATCTAGGATCAGCCATGTCCTACTAGATGACTGTAAAACAAGACGTGTCATTCAGGGTACTCTTGTTTAAGAATGTAAAGGTGTTAATTTTGTAGTTTAAAAAATTTAATTTTTTCCAGCTGCCTGTCTTGAGGATGGTTTAGACCTGGCAATAGATAGATATATTGCAGATATCTGAGGGAGCCAAGGTAGCTCAGTTGGTAAAGCATTGGATTGTAATCTATAAGTCACGGGTTTTATACCAACCCAGGTCAGACCACTCCAATGGCCTAAGTGGTTAGAGCATCCGCCTTGGATACAGGAAGTCGTGGGTTCAGACCCCAGCCAAGTCATACCAAAGACTTATAAAAATGGTACTAGCAGCTGCCTCACTTGGTGCTCAGCATTAAGAGGTTAGTGTTAGGACTGGTTGGCCCGGTGTCGGAAAATTTGACTGGGTGGGACATAATGCCACATGTCTGTGGCATGATGCCTTAGTGCTAGACATCGCTATAAACTATCACACTGCAGACAGCATAGCAATATTACTCAAATTGTTAAAGCTGTTAAAAATACACACACATACCAGGTCAGTCCAAGTCGGCTGCCTCATTGTCACTTTGGGAAGGACACTTAGCTCCAATTTCCTGGGCATGATATAGTCAATAATGTGTTTAAAGTGACACTAAAACTAACAAATACAAAACAGAATGAAGTAGTTGTCCAATCTCTTTCCCTGCATAGCTTTGTTTCCTCCTCTTCTATCTTCCCTGCTCCACCAACACACATTTAAAATATAACTATCTATGTTGGGTACAAAAGCCAATACAGAGCGATATTATTGAAGCAATGACAGAACTGCATCTCGAGATATTCTTTCAAATGATTCAAAAGGTACGGGTTCAGATCCTACCATCGGATCAGACCACAGGTCAACTACCATGGTTGATGTCCTTAAGTAAGTCACATTACTCTGATTGCCTTGGCTCTTAATAACTTATTGTGTTGCTGTGCCTTAAAAAAGAACTTAACCAGCATTAAAATATGTGTTATGATTTCTTGGGGAAAATTGCTAGGTACCGGTATTTGCTATATGAACTTGAGAATGGTACACAGAATCTATTAATGCTTTGGAACTTGAAGAGATTTCTTCTGTTAGTGCTTTGAAACTAAGAATCATTTCTGCTGTTGATTCTCTGAAATTTGAAATAATTTCTGCTGTTGATGTTTTAAAACATGGAGTCTTTTCTGCTGTTGATGCTTTGAAAGTAGATGTGATTTCTGCAGTTGATGCTTTGGAAATAGAAATGATATCTGCTGTTGATGCATTGGAAATATTAGTGATTATTGCACGCTTGTTCTTACAGTTCAAGAAAGTATTGAATAATATAACCATTATACTTAAATATACTTTTTAAATAGGAGGAATCTGAATCTTAAGAGTTATCACAAATAAATGATCATGAATGGAAATGTACATTTTATGACAGCAATATCAAGATTCAATATTATTTTAAGTGTTAATGTAGACCTTTAAGTCATTAGCATCATTTTTTTTATTACCCAGATTTGATATATGTATCCAGCTGAAGAAAAAGTTACATCTGCTTTGCAAAACACATTTGATTATGGTAAATAAAGTGCAATTTTAATATCTAGCATACAGATAATGCATTGAACCATACAAAAGCTCTCCTCGAATCTTGTATTGTACAATTGATGCATATCAGTATAATTTGTCATTATCGGTTAGCTGCTGTTGTACAATACATGTAGGTATATCTTGACGTAACTTTTCCTTACCAGCTAGCTATATAGTTATTATAATATGTACTCGTGTTGTACATTTGATACATATCAGTACAACTCATCATTAACAGTTAGCTATGTTGTTATTGTAGTATGTACTTGAGATGTACAGTTGATACATATCAGTACAACTCATCATTACCAGTTAGCTATGTTGTTATTGTAGTATGTACTTGAGTTGTACAGTTGATACATATCAGTACAACTCATCATTAGCAGTTAGCTATATCGTTATTATAGTATGTACTCGTGTTGTACCGTTGATATATCATTACTAGTTAGCTATATTGTTTTTATAGTATGAACTCATTTTTACTTTGGGCCTTATGATGGCCTACATTACTTTATTTCAAATGACTGTCCCTGGAAATGACACTCAACATGTAATGATGTACACTGTAGTCTGTCTTTAATTAACCAACCACCCATAAGATGGAATAGTTTGGGCCATTTGAAAGAGGTAAAATATATTTGAAAAAATGACTATTAGCTAGGTGCAATCTTGAGATGGCTTTTTAAGATAGTTGACCACTATAAAAGGTTGTATTGTAATTGGTATAAATGACACCTGTCTAGTATGGACAGTAGATGCCAGTTTTTGCACTTAATATCTGTACTTATTATGCATGGTCTGCTTTCCAATATGGGCAGCAGATTCCATTTTTATACCAAACATGTGTACCCATGAATGTGATATGCTGAGTCTGGACAGTAGATCCTAGTTTTTGTATACATTGCATGACAGTGTCCAGTTTGGCAGTGATTACCAGTTTTTGTATCCAGCATCTGTACTCAAGTGTATGTGACCTGTCCAGCATGGACAGCAAATGCTGGTTTTTATACTGTATTCCATGCTTATGACGTGTCAAGTCTGGACAGCAGATACCAGTTATTGTTTTTTCAACAACCATTTGTTCTTGATGCATAATCCCTGTCCAGTATAGCCAGTAGATACCAGTTTTTTTAAGCAAACATATGTGCTCAGCGCATGATTCCTGTTCAGTACAGACAGTAGATACCAGTTTTTTTTTTTATAATTAAACATCTGTGCTCAATGCATGTCACCTGTCCAGTATGTGCCATTATTACCACTTTTTGTACCAACTATCTGTACTTGATGCATGTGACCTGTCCACTATGAAGAGTAGACACCAGTTTTTTGTACTAAATATCTGCACTCCATGCATGTGGTATTGATAGATTGTGGACAAGATATTCACATTACATGTTTCTTTTATGTATTGTTCACTCATTTGTGATTAACATATGTTTTATAAGAACTTTTTCAAAATATAGATTTTTGGGATAATAAAGAACTCTTAATTATAAGTGAAGTCCAACTGCAGAGACCCAGATTGCAGCTCTGTATAATGTGTCAGTTGATCTGCATCTCTGTGGTTTATTAAGAGTAAAACAAACAACCTAGATCCTGACCTTCTGACACATTATGCAATGGCTGATTGGGATCTGTGTTGCTTGCAGTTGGACTTGACTTACAAGTGAGTATATATGGTACATAGTGCAGTAATTACCTATCATCCCTTATTTTTTAAGCTCACTTTTCTTACACATCATCAGCAGATCATTAACTTTGTACGGAGAAGTTTTTTTCTTAAACATTATCATTATTTTAATTATGTGAATTTGTATAGGTTTTAATGGCACATCAGCATGGTCCTGGCTGTAATATATATTTTTTAGTTTCTATTTTCTAAAGAAAAGTATACAAAACAAAGAAAAAGGCCAGAAAGGATAAAATATATACAAAGACACATTGTTTAGATAAACCACTCTAAAAAAGTTCACAACCTTCTGAGCTAGCTGAATATATATATATATATATATATATATATATATATATATATATATATATATATATATATATTGTTACTTATATGTAATTAAATTGCTTGTGTGTTAGTTTTAAAAAAAAATTTTTATTTTATTTTTGTTTCATTACATTTTATAATTTTCACAGGATTTGATATTTTTTTCAGTAAATTTAGTTTGTATAGAACGTAAAAGCTATTATATTAGCATTATTTTTAGCTCACAGTTTTTGTAAACATAGAGTGATAACGATTGGCTATTTCCAAGGTCATTTCAGCCCACATGTTAACTGAACTGTAAACAGTCTTTCTTTTCTTATATATTTTCAGCGTGAGAATTTGGTTCTTAGATAGGGATGTTCTTGCTACGTGACAAATTTCATTTTTTCTATTGCGTTGTTCAAGTGTTAAGAGACCACGTGACCTATCACGCGAGAATAAGATGATGTTTTAGTTGGGTTTAATACCCATTCTGAGAGCTTTTCAGTTAGTCGTTCTTAACACCTTGAGGGAACAAGGTGTTTCTAATTGTTGTTGCCATTTTGTTTTTCATCTGTTTTTTGGATCTAATAATTTATTCTCTAGAAAACTAAACAAGTGTACCTTTTTATAAAAAGTTCTGGGACAAAGAAATTCAGTGGAAATTTATTCTGGAATTCTATACGGAAACATAAACTGTGATTCAATCGAGGAGCTATTGCCACCAATACAACGACTTTATTTGATGTCATCGCCTCCATATTGGAATTTCATCGAGATTCGAACCCGGATACAATTAGAACTGTTTAGTGATAGGACTTGTATTTTTCAATCTTAGGATTAAATTTTGGATTATATTCACAAACCGTAAGTCCTATTTCCAAATTTTACATTGTTTTCTAGGGAAATAAATTATTTTGTTAAAATGTACAAAGCTTGTTGGCTTCACTCTTTTATCTTGTTATTTTTGTACCAGCCTACATGTAACAATATATATATATATATATATATATATATATAAGTCAAAGGTAACAACAGGGAGGAAGGCACTGATGATTTTTTTCATTCCATAGGTCTGAGATTATTACTGCATGCTTTATTAATTTAGTTTAGTTTGATTGTTGATTCTTTACACATAATATGGTAGGCTTCTTTATTGATTCCATGTGATTGTTCACTTTTTACACACAATACAGTATGCTTCTTTATTAATTCTGTGTGATTGTCATGATTCATTATGCACAATACAGTTGTCTTTATTCATTCAGTGTGATTGTCATGATTCATTACGCATAATACAGTTTTCTTTATTCATTCGATGTGATTGTCATGATTCATTACACATAATACAGTTGTCTTTCTTCATTCAGTGTGATTGTCATAATTCATTACACACAATACAGTTTTCTTTATTCATTTGGTGTGATTGTCATGATTCATTGCACACTATACAGTTGTCTTTATTCATTCGGTGTGATTGTCATGATTCTTTACACACTATACAGTTGTCTTTATTCATTCGGTGTGATTGTCATTATTCATTACGCACAGTATAGTTTTCTTTATTCATTCGGTGTGATTGTCATGATTCATTACGCACAGTATAGTTTTCTTTATTCATTCGGTGTGATTGTCATGATTCGTTACACATAATATGGTATGCTTTATTCATTCGGTGTGATTGTCATGATTCATTACGCACAGTACAGTTTTCTTTATTCATTCGGTGTGATTGTCATGATTCATTACACATAATAATACAGTATGCTTTATTCATTCGGTGTGATTGTCATGATTCATTACACATAATAATACAGTATGCTTTATTCATTCGGTGTGATTATCTTGATTCTTTACACATTAATATGGCATGCTTCTTTATTGATTCTGTATGATTGTTGACTTTTTACACATAATACAGTATGCTTCTATTCATTCACTGTGTTTGTCTTGATTCTTATCACATAATATGGTATGCTTTATTCATTTCTTATGATTGTCATTCATTCATTATGCATAATACAGTTTTCTTTATTCATTCAGTGTGATTGTCATGATTCTTAACACGTATGCATTACTTGTCTTGATTCTATACACATAGGACGGTATGTTTTATTCATTTCATGTGATTGGCATGATTCATTACGCATAATACAATTTTCTTCATTCATTTGGTGTGATTGTCATTATTCGTTACACACAGTACAGTTTTCTTTATTCATTCGGTGATATTGTCATGATTCATAATGCATAATACAGTTGTCTTTATTCATTCGATGTGATTGTCATGATTCATTACGCATAGTCATCTTTATTCATTTGGTGTGATTGTCATGATTCATTACGCACAATATAGTTGTCTTTATTCATTCAGTGTGATTGTCATGATTCATTACGCATAATACAGTTTTCTTTATTCATTTGTTGTGATTGTCATAATTCATTACACAAAATACAGTTGTCTTTATTCATTCGGTGTGATTGTCATGATTCATTACACACAATACAGTATGCTTTATTCATTCGGTGTGATTATCATGATTCATTACACACAGTACAGTTGTCTTTATTCATTTGGTGTGATTGTCATGATTCATTATGCACAATATAGTTTTCTTTATTCATTCGGTGTGATTGTCATGATTCATTACACATAATATGGTATGCTTTATTCTTTCGGTGGGGTTATCTTGATTCTTTACGCATTAATATGGCATACTTCTTTATTGATTCCATGTGATTGTGAACATTTTACACATAATACGGTATGCTTCTATTAATTCACTGTGATTGTCTTGATTCTTAATCCATAATATGGTATGCTTTATTCATTTCATATGATTGTCATGATTCATTATGCATAATACAGTTTTCTTTATTCATTCAATGTGATTGTCATGATTCATAACACATATGGTATGTTTTACTTGTCTTGATTCTATACACATAATATGGTATGCTTTATTCATTTCATGTGATTGTCATGATTCATAATGCATAATACAGTTTTCTTCATTCATTTGGTGTAATTGTCATGATTCATTACACACAATACAGTGATTGTCATGATTCATTATGCACAATACAGTTTTCTTTATTCATTTGATGTGATTGTCATGATTCATTACGCACAATACAGTTGTCTTTATTCAGTCAGTGTGATTGTCAGGATTCATTACTCACAATACAGTTGTCTTTATTCATGTGTTGTGATTATCATAATTCATTATGCACAATGTTGTCTTTATTCATGTGGTATGATTGTCATAATTCATTACGCACTATACAGTTGTCTTTATTCATTCAGTGTGATTGTCATGATTCATTACGCACAATACAGTTGTCTTTATTCATTCGGTGAGATTGTCTTGATTCATTATGTACAATAGAGTTTTCTTTATTCATTTGGTGTGATTGTCATGATTCATTACTCACAATAGTTTTCTTTATTCATTCGGTGTGATTGTCATGATTCATTACACATAATACGGTATGCTTTATTCATTTGGTGTGATTATCATGATTCATTAGACATAATACAGTTTTCTTTATTCATTTGTTGTGATTGTCATGATTCATTACACATAATACAGTTTTCTTTATTCATTCGGTGTGACTGTCATGATTATTTCAGATTTAACTTCACTGACAACTAGTAGCAGGCAAAATATAGTATTCAAAGAGATATAAAAGTTGTTCAGAGAGATATAAAATGTATTCCAATGGAATACTTACTGTATTTATTCCACCATAATTCCAATGGAATACTTGCTGTAATTATTCCACCATAATTCCAATGGAATACTTACAGTATTTATTCCACCATAATTCCAATGGAATACTTACTGTAATTATTCCACCATAATTCCAATGGAATACTTACTGTAATTATTCCACCATAATTCCAATGGAATACTTACTGTATTTATTCCACCATAATTCCAATGGAATACTTACTGTATTTATTCTGTGATAAGCGCAGAGTGCCTGAGGCACATTAATTTATTGCAAAATATTGGGGTGGATTATCTTAGGACATTGCTTCCCAAACTTGCACATTTTTTTGTATAGTGGGGGTGGGGATGGTCCTGTCATCAAGCATGGAGCTGTCATTGGAAAAATACAGTATATGTATTTCTAATTTTATTGAATCCCTAGACTTTGAAAGGTCTTCTAGCAATCAAAAGTAAAATAGTTCAGTTTGATTTATGTATGTTAAACTACATGTAGGCAGTACTAGCCTGCTCTGTGGTCACTACATCACTAATTTATATATCATAGCTAAAATTGTGGAACACTGTATTTAAGTAGGTGATAAGAGAGATAAATGTGAGTGCAGAGAATTTGATATTACAGCCACTGTGCATAGTTAGGATGTCTATATGAGGAGAATCAGAGGGCAAAACACCAGAAGAGAGAAGAACAGGAAATTCCTAAACTTGTCCTCCACTTGAATTGTACAGGAAATAGGTTTATATTTTCTCATGGAATGTATGGTGTGTTGCAGATAATACTTATGCAGATACATTGAAAATTGTGGAGAAAAGATCAAGGACTATTGTGGGTTTTTTTATTTTGTAAACGGGGGATTATTGTTTTTTTTTTTGTATCTTAAAGGAGTACTTGTCATTTAAGTCATTTAATTTTGATATGGTAAAGTTTATTGTATGTTTGTGCATATATTATTCTTGTGAACAAAGAATTGGAAATGATTGTAAGTATTGCTGTGATGAGTTTTTATTATAAATTGTCACTAAGCTTGCTGGCATGGATCCAGGATGTTTTTTAAGCTTGGGTTCATTTCACATTGGCATTTTTTGGATGTGCCTAAAATGGCTAAATTTATGTTTATCAGTGAAAAATATACTATTTTTAACAGGACAAGTTCTTAATTCACTCATCCGTCATTGGCTTGGTGAAAGAAAATGAAAGGAATGAAAGATTCTCCTACATGCCATTAATACTATCCCAGATAATACATTTTATTTTAATACATTCCATTAATACTATCCCAGATAATCCATTTTATTGTAATACATTCCATTAATACTATCCTAGATAATCCATTTTATTTTAATACATTCCATTAATACTATCCCAGATAATCCATTTTATTGTAATACATTCCATTAATACTATCCCAGATAATCCATTTTATTTTAATACATTCCATTAATACTATCCCAGATAATCCATTTTATTGTAATAAATTCCATTAATACTATCCCAGATAATTCATTTTATTTTAATACATTCCATTAATACTATCCCAGATAATCCATTTTATTTTAATACATTCCATTAATACTATCCCAGATAATCCATTTTATTTTAATACATTCCATTAATACTATCCCGGATAATCCATTTTATTTTATTTTAATACATTCCATTAATACTATCCCAGATAATCCATTTTATTTTAGTACATTCCATTAATACTGTCCCAGATAATCCATTTTATTTTAGTACATTCCATTAATACTGTCCCAGATAATCCATTTTATTTTAATACATTCCATTAATACTATCCCACATAATCCATTTTATTTTAATACATTCCATTAATACTATCCCAGATAATCCATTTTATTGTAATACATTCCATTAATAATATCCCAGATAATCCATTTTATTTTAATGCATACCATTAATACTATCCCAGATAATCCATTTTATTTTAATACATGCCATTAATACTATCCCAGATAATCCATTTTATTTTAATACATTCCATTAGGGGGCGCTCACCAGTTATTATGTACTTTTGAGAGATTGATGTATGTATGGTGAAGTTGTTTGCATTTAAAACATGCACAGTGGAGGGAATGTTGGCATACCTCTATGCTACTTTGATGTAATGTGGCTGACATTTCTTTGGATATTGTACTTTTGGAAATTGTAAATGATCTTAGCACACTGCTAACTAAAATGACTGCTCCCTTGTGCTCCAAAAATCAGCCTGAATTTGTTTAAAATACACTATCCTTAGCAGCTATTAAAATAGGGAAAATGAATTTTGCCAGACTAGACAATACCAGCTTCTGAAAGTGCAATGAATGAATTACCAAATATATAAAATGTAAAAAAAGTTATCGGCTCTGAAAGTTATCAGTTCAGGAAGTGAAAATGACCAAGTGGAGCTAGCACTTTTTGAAAGGTGCACATCTGGAGTAAGGCCAAGCTGTATAATCTATAACCCATATTACACCCATCAATCATACACCAAAATAAAGGGAATTAAAGGTTCTTTGAACAACATCTAAGATATACAAGGTCTTTTTTAAATAGCCAGTATAACTAGTGAGGAAACCCGGAGGAAGTCTTTTTCTTTAAAATTCTAACCCTATGCAAAATACGAAACTGTAGAGCGCCACCTTAATACTATCCCAGATAATCCATTTTTTATTTTAATACATTCCATTAATGCTATCCCAGATAATCCATTTTATTTTAATACATTCCATTAATGCTATCCCAGATAATACATTTTATTTTAATACATTCCATTAATACTATCCCAGATAATCCATTTTATTTTAATACATGCCATTAATACTATCCCAGATAATCCATTTTATATTAATACATGCCATTAATACTATCCCAGATAATCCATTTTAATACAAGACTTGATTGCTTGTAATCTGAATGCTGTATGGTTTTAGAGTGGCAAATCAATAATCTTGATTATCTTTTTAAATTCACCTAATTATCAAAATAAATCAGTCTGTCTTTAAAGATTCAATCTTCTACTTCCGATTCAGTCATTACAAATAACAGTTCCTCTAAAGCAGTTTAAAGGTTGTGGGAATATTTTTTAGGAGCAACAAATCTATGAATGTGTGTGGATGGATGGATGGATTTAGGGATGGATAAATGGCACATCAGTACAATCATGGATATTTCTTGCAGAGTAAAGGAGCAGTGGCAGAATATTGCTAAAATCTTATGGAAAACATTTTTGAACAAAATCATAAAATACAAAATCATATATTCCTTCAAGATAAAAGGAAACATGTACAGATTTGAATAAGCCAGAGCTGAAAATTTAAATCACTTACAGTCAATATCTTTGGAGATAAGATGGTACAGTAACCTACTACTCCAGGCATCAGTCGACGTTTACATTCACACATATAAAAATATATATGCATACATGTACCTCGGTACTGCATCTCATTCTTTCTTCCTAGGCAGTCATGGGCAGTACTTTACAGTGGGCTTCATAGCACCTACCCCATGGGGATGGGGCTAAAGGTGCTAACTTTGTACATGTACATTAGTTGTTCTTTCTTGGTTAAGTTTTTGTGTTCAGGTTTTTTGCACATTGTTTAAATACTGTTATACCTGGAATCATGAAACTTTATGAGGAGGTGCATCTTGATTAATACTACAACCTAATCACAAAAGTAGACCACTTTAATCCTATTTCTCATCTTAATGCTGTACTGCTCTGGTGGCCTACTGATTAGAGCGTCCACCTCAGATACGGGATGTTGTGGGTTTGAACCCCAGCCGTGTCATACTGAAGACATAAAAATGGTACTAACAGCTGCCTCACTAGGCGCTCAGCGTTAAGAGGTTAGTGTTAGGACTGGTTGGCCTGGTGTCAGGATAATGTGACTGGGTGGGGCATCATGCTATATGTCTGCAGCATGATTCCCCAGTGCTAGACATCACTATAAACTGCCACACTGCAGACATAGTAGCGATATGACTGAAAAATTGTTAAAGCTACATTAAAAATTCAAATCACACACACACACTCTCATTTGATAAGATTCACTTTTATGTTTAAACTGTTCTTGTGTGTATATATGAACTAAACAGTTGCATACATCTGAGACTCTGCTTGTACTGTACCACATCCATATGAAAATAGGTGACGGTGACCAACATTTAATATTTTACTGGGGTTTTTTAAAATTAAGATTTTGTGTTTAGTCCATGACCAGATAGAAATTTTGCTTGCAATTACATACTATCTTATGTAGAAAGGACCCTGAGTGACTAAATGGTCTAAAGCACTTGCCTTTATAGATGACTGACATCTCCATGGTTTCCAGTCTGAGCTCGGCCAATCAGAATATGAGAGAAAGCTTGCCAGTAGCTTCCATTGGTTGGTGATTCTTCAATAAATGAAGCTCATTATGCCAATATTTTATTTTTTACCAGCTTTGGTTTAAAGGCTTTGCACCCTCTTAAACACAAAGAGAATGTGAAAGATCAACACTTTGGTTTACTTATTCTTCTGTATCTATTAAGTACTGGATTAGGTTGCTCAGAATGGATTATACCATATATTCTGTCTTATAAGATAAGTGCAGACAGCACAGACCCAGATCTGCCACTGCATAATGTTCTGGCAGATGTGGGTCTGTGCTGTTTGTTAGGAGTAATCAGTATAACAGACACCAGAAGATCCTGATCTGCAGTCACATTATTCTATGGCAGATCAGGATCTTTATTTTTGCAGTTTGACTCATCTTAAAAGCAAGTATATATGGTAATGAGCATATAAGGCATTGCTATGTAGTGTTGAAAAAAACTGGTTGAGTCTGAGGTATAGTCACACATATATGAAAGTTAGAGTCCTAGTATTCAGATACCAGTTTGATAATACAGTGTAACCCCGCAAAACTAAAGCCCTTAAAATGTTACAGTTCTAAGAGATTTTCGGTTTACTGAAGTTTTTATTGAAGTGGAAAAAAAACTTTCTAAGCACTCAAGGGAGAGATTATATTGTATCGGGCTGAAATTGGAATGTTTTTGTATCCTAAACCAGGGGTCAGCAACCGATTTTACATAGCGTGTCACTTTTTTTCCAGGATTAATTGGAAAATGAATGAGCACATGCCACCAGTAAGAGAGTAACACTGTTAAAATTGAGATTTTTGGCCTGTGATGTTTAGCTGGTCAATCTGACATCTTTACTTTGAGTAAAGTCAGATGTCAGTCATTGCTATTTTAATAGATGCATGGTATGTAATGATTTTTCTCCACTGAAAATCAGTTGAGTTAATCTGGCCTGTAGAATGGTTTATTGATGTTTGGTTTACTGGGGGAAAAATGATATTAAAGAAGGGAAAATTCAGTGCTTAAAAAATTTTGGTCACTAGGTGATTCTGGTGTTCTGTGGTTTCGGATTTGAGGGTTCTCAGTGTATTTGTTGCGCACAGACAGTACGAGGTGAAACAGTATTTTTAGTCAACTTCACACAATATCTTAAAGTCAGTTTAATTCAGGATTGGAATTCAGTTGTAAATTATTTTTGCCTAAAGCATATAATAACATTTTTGAAACTTAATCTATTCAGTTTACTCACTGACATACCTAGCCATCTGTTGAAAGCTGGAATCTGATGTTCTGCCCATAATTTAGCTATAGAGAAAGGACAGCATGATGGAATCCTTCCAAATCATCTTATGTTCATGTTATTTAACAAACTGCAAATAGAACATACATATCATTTTGTTGTACAATGCCCATTTTACACAGACTTTAGAAATAGTTACATCCCAGGAATTTTTTGTTTGCAAGAAACACCAATGTGAGGAATTTCTATCCAGAGGTAATGTCTCATGTGCCTTTTCAGTATTACATAGAAGATGGCAAGTGGATTATGTAACTATATTATTAACATAGTTAAATAAGTAATATTGTTTCATACAGTCTTATCTTCCACCTTTATGTAATACAAGAGTTATTGGACATTATTCCTGTGTCATCTTCATACACTTATTTTTGGTATGGTTGCTTGGTTTATTTTGTACTTTATGCATTTCACATCATGTTCATTTGTTGTAATATGCCACACTGTGTTAATTTTGTTATAATATGCCACACTGTATTAATTTTATTTTAATATGCCACAGTATTAATTTTATAGTAACACACCACACTGTGTTAATTTTAGCTATGGCAGCATATATTCTTTGGTACTATATACAAGGGGTGGTCCTTTGGGAGCCGCAATATTTTAAAGAGACATATTTTTGGGGGCCCCGAGTGGCCGAGTGGTCTAAAGCACTCACCATTATGGATCACTGCCATCTCATCTCTGTCTGCGTGGGTTCAAGTCTTGGATTCAGACAATGTGGGTATGTGAGAAAGCTTGCCAGTAGCTTCTTATGGGTTGGTGGTTCTTTCTGGGGTTTGCCTAGGTTCTTCCTCCACCATTTATGCTGGCCGCCATGTATAGCCTATCTTGTGCTGAAAAATAGCGTTAAACCCTACAACAACAACAATAACAATAACAACGTATATTTTTGCAAACATCTAGAAGATATAAATATGAAGATGAGAATAGAGGATTTAAGACAGAGTGGGAAGAGGAGTTTGTTTTTGTAGAGAGTAGTGGTAATTTAAAATAATCCTTTTTGAAGATTATTCAGCATATTTTGATATTTTAAAACTATCCAATTATTTAAGTATGTCATAAGAGCCACACCACTGGCTTGCACTAGCTGCTATGGCCACTCCTGCTATATACATACTAATCCACTCCGAAAGCTCTTATTTACCTGTGCAGTTGGATGTAGTGGGAGACATTTGTTCAGTGGTCAGCCTTCACTATTAATGAGGTTACAGGGTATATTGGGATTTGTTAAAAAGAAGCTAATTGTGTATTGTACATGTGAATGAGCTGATAAGTTAAATGACTGATGCAGGTCTGACTTATAGTGGCTAATCAAGGGAATTACTGAAGCATGAACTAAGCTTGTAATAATGACTGTCACTCAAAGGTTACTCAAAGCCTGTGAGTTTCACCCAGAAAAAAAAAATTGCTTTTGGGGGTGGACAATAATAATAGTCTGTAAAGCAGATTTTAATTACATTAAAAAAAACATCCCAAAAAATTGATCTGTTTTTTTACCTCTACTTTAATATCATAGAAAAGAATGTTCTTTTTGTTGGATGTTTTTTTGGGGTGTCTTGCCTTGTTAACAGTATGTATTTGGCTTAATGGCATGAACTTAGGACAATACTGACTATATAGTTCACCAGTTTTGCACCTTGAGCTTGCCCAAGGCACATTTTCCAAAACCGCTGGTGTCCTTTAGAATGTAATAGATCCTAATACCTTAATTACTATAGCATGACAGGTGTACATAAAATACCCCTACCCCCAGAGATCAACTTAGGCACAACACAGGTGCTTATAAAAGTTACTAAAATGTAAAGGTAAATTAAGCAGAATTTGACATTAGTTATAAAAAAAGGGTGAAGATTTCATTGTCAGGATTACTTCAGTCAGAACATATTTTCTGCCTAATAATTATTATGTCCAGTGGCTATTGGAGATTAATAAAAGGTTCATACAGGTGTGAGCTAGGTAATTGTTGATAACACCTTGATTGCCATTTTTGCTAATCTGAATGCGCCAGCAAAAACTAAAGTCACAAAATACTTCTTTTTTGAAAATTGAGACATTATGACATCAATATTATTAAAATCAAATCTCCACAGTCCTGCTTGTAGACCTGATGGGCACCAGTAGAGGTCATGTTGGGTTGACCTTGTGGTTCATCAATTACATTACAGCTCTCAAATTTCTGAAAGTGACACATGTTGTTCAGAACATATAATTACTAACCATAACTCTCACTAACACAACTTGCAATGCTTTATCATAGGATACCAAGAATAAGTGTACTGGAAATTCCAAAGGTCACCAAAACATGAACTTTTATTGGTGTCTGTCAGATCTACACATAGGACTGTTGATATCTGATTTTGATCAGATTGTTGTGACATCTCCACACAGGCAAACTATAACAAATTAAAAACTACAGTTCAGGTTTTCAGATCAAAATAGGACTGCAGACTATAAAACCACAACCAACTTCCCCTCCTTCTCTTTCCAGTTATGTGGTATTTGATTTAATATTTTAAGCATACAATCTGATGAATAGAAGGCCTGATCTGTAATGCTGGCCTTCTGAACTTGGAAATGTATGTGGTAATAGATAAACCTCATGGGGATCTTATCTCCTTCATGGCTGTTGGTGTTGGTTGATGTACACAGGGACCTATTTCCAAGTATTATGCTTAACAGTATGTGTCTGTTACACTCTTTAGTTACCTTTATGTGGGGTAAATTGGTGTTCATCCACAAAGCCATTCAGAGCAGGAAAAAACCTGCACTTGTATTCATAATGCCAGATTGTAATGTGAAGCTGGATGATATGTCAGCTTTATTAAATTAAACATACATTGAGTGGAATTGGAGGTGAGAAAATTATGGAAGTTCTTTGATTCTAATTTATTAAATATACACGGAGAGGAAGGTGAGAAATTATGGAAGTTCTTTGATTCTGATTAATTAAATATACATGGAGAGGAAGGTGAGAAAGTTTGGAAGTTCATTAATTCTAATTAGTTAAAGATACATGGTGAGGAACTGAAGGTAAGAAAATTATAGAAGTTCTTTGATTCTGATTAATTAAATATACATGGAGAGGAATGTAAGACCCCGGCCAAGTCATACCAAAGACTTATAAAAATGGTACAAGCAGCTATCTCACTTGGTGCTCAGTATTAAGAGGTAAGTGTTTAGAACTGGTTGGCCTGGTGTTAAGATAATGTGACTGGGTGGGACATGATGCTACATGTCTGCAGCATGATGCTCCAGTGCTAGATATCACTATAAACTACCACAGCCACACTGCAAACATCATAGCGATATGACTGAAATTTTTTTTAACGCGTCATTGAAAATCCAAATCTCAAACACACACACACACAGGAATGCAAGAAAAGCATGAAAGTTCTTTGATTCTAATTAATTAAATATACATGAAGACAAAATTGAAAAAATTGTGGAAGTCCTTTGATCCTAACTTGACTCTTGGTAAAGTTCTAGGCTGGTGAAGCATTTAGTCCTTGAGCAAGATTACAAGATGAGAGGCAAATTAAGTGCAAGTTTAAATGTAAGTATAGGGTCCCGTTTGTTGACCTCTCATCATGCAGCAGCATCTTTCAATTCTTCATATTTAAGAACAACAGCTAATATTTATTGAATTTGAGTAAAGGCACTTACATGACCACATTGATATACACTTTAATGTGCCACAAGCTGCTTGTAGTGGGTGTCATTTTGTATAATTTAATGAATTTGGTAAATTTAATGTCAACATGAGTTTACTAAATGTAATGTCAAATTAAATGCCAGATTAATATTTTTATGTCAAATTAATGTGAGTTTAAAATTTTAATGGGAAATTAACATGATTTTAATAAATTTAATGTCAGAAGACAGGGTTTATTAATTTAATGGTAAATTAACACAAGTGTAGTAAATTTAATGTCAAATTAACAAGAGTTTCAAAATTTTTGTCAGATTAACACAAGTTTAGTAAATTTAATATCAGATTAACACAAGTTTAATAAATTTAGTGTCAAATTAACACACGTTCAAAATCATGACATACTATTAAAGGCTTTGCATTTCATAATAACGTTGGGGAGCCTCAGTAGCTCAGTTGGTAGATCATCAGACGTGCAATCCAAGGGTCAGGAGTTTGATCCCCACACAGGCCAACCTGTGTAGGCTGACTCACCAGTATGTCCTTTGAAAAAGGCATATAGCTCCCATTTCCACTGCATGCTGTGGCCAATGCATTGGATGTTCCATTAAAAAATGAACCACCCTACAAACCAACGAAATATTGTTACTATGTGATGATGTTATGGTACAATGTTGCAAAAGATGGTTATCACAGCATGATACCAATAAAGGCATTTTCTGACAAATAATGCCAAACTAATTTTGTTTGCAAAGTAAGCAACTTTGCCCCCATCTTGATTGGATTTGTGAGCCCACCAACTCAATTTAGTGTGCAAGCTAAGAATTACAGGGTCATGGGCAAAAAGAAGCAACGTTTGGGATAGGGACACTATGTATGCATGAAGGTTCCTGAGCACATTATTAGGTAACTCAGGTATATACTGTTTATATTTGTAAGTCATGTCCAACACCAAAGAACACAGACCCAGCTTTGTAGTTGCATAAGGAAATGGCAGATCAGGATCTATGTTTGCTGATTATGCCTTACAAACTACACAGAACCAGATTTGCAGTTTTGTAATGGCAGATCTGGGTCAGTGCAGTTTGCTTCTGAGTGAGTATAGTTGGTATTACTGATGACAAAGTAAGTTTTTTGTAGTGGGAACAGATATTAAGCACACTCCTACTAGAATATAGCACAAAAGGCACTGCAGTGAGCTGCAGAGAAGTTGAAGGGAAGGCATTAGGGGCAGGATGGGGAGCTCCAGTTTCTTTTTTGTCTAGCACTGCCATTGCAGCCTTATTCCATAAAGATAAGCTCTTGCCCCATGGGATGGATCAGTATTTTTAGGTCCTTAGACCACAATGCTCACATATCATATAGTTTATTTCTTGGCTTTGAAAAGTTGTTCACATCCACTTACACTTTTATTTTAGATGATACAGATCACTTTACATTGCAAGTCCTTGCTTTCCGGATATTCTGTTTCTTGTCCTAAATTCATTTTGTCAAAATTTGGCCTTTAGTTTCTTGTATTGGACTGTAGTTTTAGAAGAAATGTGGACTTACACTTGCATGTTAAAATTCTTTCAGAGAACTATGCAGATTAGGATATTGTTACCGTATATACTCACAAGTTGAGTCAAACTGCAAAGATCCTGATTTGCCATAGCGTAATGCATTTTCAGATCAGGGACTATGTAGTCTGTTCTACTGATTATTCCTAAGAAACTGCATAGACTCAGATCAGCCAGTGCTTTATGTAACAGAAGATCTGGATCTGTGCAGTTTGCAGTTGGACTCCTGTTATAAGAGAGTCTATAAGATAGAGTATTACATTAGTGTCTGACATTATCATTTAAAAACATTAAAAAGAAATTAGTTTCCTTTAAAAATAATGACACAGGAAGCCAGGGCAACAAAGAACCATCATTTGTGAAAGGTTGTTGCCTTGTAATTTGTTCCTGCCACAAATCCCTATGCCCTCAATACTGAAGATTATGGGCAAGTGAGCTTATACACAAATTTCAAGAACTGTATTGATGCCACATGCCTACTCATTTTCATGCCATAAGGTATGTCTTTCCTTTTTCAAGTTATCGGGTGTGTCTTTCCTATTTCAAGGTATCAGGTATGTCTTTCCTTTTACAAGTTATCAGGTGTGTTTTTCTATTTCAAGGCATCAGGTATGTCTTTCCTGTTTCAAGGTATCAGGTATGTCTTTCCTTTTTCAAGTTATCAGGTGTGTCTTTCCTATTTCAAGGTATCAGGTATGTCTTTCCTTTTTCAGGTTATCAGGTGTGTTTTTCTATTTCAAGGCATCAGGTATGTCTTTCCTGTTTCAAGGTATCAGGTATGTCTTTCCTTTTTCAGTTATCAGGTGTGTTTTTCTATTTCAAGGTGTCAGGTATGTCTTTCCTATTTCAAGGTGTCAGGTATGTCTTTCCTTTTTCAAGTTATCAGGTGTGTTTTTCTATTTCAAGGTGTCAGGTATGTCTTTCCTGTTTCAAGGTATCAGGTATGTCTTTTGGTGCACAGGTGACCATTGTTTAATGCCTCCATTAGATTGACAGCTTACAGTTGAGCTTTTTTCCCACAGGTGATGTTGCTTATGGAAAAGGGTAGGAAACTGTTTCTTGGCTCTTCTGAGGTTTGAACCAGGAACTTAAATCAGAACCAAAGGACAATGCACTCTTTAAACTTACAAAGCAGTACACCACCATCTCCAGTTGAAAATTTAGATTTTAATTGTAATATTACCTACTTCGTCATGGATGCAGGTGCCCAAGTCATAGCTCCCATTGGAAGGAAAGTTGTGGAACACCTTGAATTGGAAGGTTACGGACCCAGAGTCTGACTCCCATTCCATAAGCACATATGGATTACACCTTTATTGCTATGACATTATTTGTCTTAGAAATGTGCAATTCACTCTCGGAAAATTGCCTAAAGCCATCTTTGTGGCAAAATTTTATTCTGGTTCTCTGTAATTTTCACTAATTAGTGAGTGATTATTGCCTCAATCCATGTTCAGTTTATGGTGATTTGTGCTTTTGTTAGTTGAAGGGATTTTATTGTGCTGTGTTAATTTATTGGTGCTCTTAGGTCTTCCCCTTGCCCTTACCTGGTGTTTGGGTAAGTAACCACTCCTGTATTGATGTTCCCGAATTTTGTTTTATTACTTGTTCTGTCAGTACTCAAATACAGTCTTGCCTATGGTAAGTACTTTTACACTTTTGTAGTTAGTAGTTTAATTTCATTGCGTTTATCAATTGTGGCAATTGAGAAGTACCTGCTTAGGCAGTATCAATAACATTGTTGCATTAAACAAGTTTATGTCTCTGACTTATCACTGTATTTTCAAAAAAGTAGTCACATAGTACAGTTATGATTGAATAATTTTAAACTATAGCTTTAGCAGTACATTGTGAAATATATGTATGCGTGTGTGTGTGTTTTCCTTTGGCATTACACATATTTCAGTTTAAGAAATGTTATAAAATGTGTGTATTGTTAGCATAAGAGGAACCTTTGGAATACTCACCCAGCATGTTTATCTTGTCCCAAGTGCATATTAATGCATGGAAGCCTGTTCTATTGCCTGACAATGTTTTTGACCAGGCCAAGAGTCAGTGCACTTATCAAGGGAGAAAGATGTGCCCTTCTTCCCTCTCCATGCCATGTATCCAGGTATGGAATCTGTAACTCTTATAGCCAAGGAGAATATGGGAGCTTCCTCTTCCATATGAAGAGTGCTGCCCTAGTGCAAGAGCTCGTTTGGAGTCCTGCTGAATTTCTAATATAAATCCTTGAACCCAGGAGAACATGTGACCCTTAACTCCTTCAGGAGCTTATGCGATCTGTCATAAAAGAATCAGAGACACCTAATGCCCCAGAAGAGTCAAAGTACTCTGGGGGTGGGGATGGGGTCCCAGATGCCCAATGAAGATGCCAGAGAGCAGATCATGCCTTTCTGAGAAGGGAAAAAAGTAATTTCGCTCTAGATTGTCTGATGTTAGCTCGCCCATCAGATCACTGTCTTTTGTCTGATGTTAGCTTGTCCATCAGATCATTGTCTTTGATTGTTCACCAGTCTTCTAATACTTGTCTCCTGTCTTCCACCACCAAGCACCAGGTGCATGGTGCAACATCATTGGTCTGGGGACAGGGGTGGGGTCAATATCCCTGTCTCTATTCCCCTGAACGATCCAGGTGAGGGAGAAGAGTCAGTCTGTATTCATCCAACTAGGGAAAGGGATCAGTTTGGAATCCCCTTCCATTTCTGTGTTCTCTTTCACTCCCTACACAGTTCTGGGAAGTGAATCTGCCTTTCCATTCATGGTGTTATTGGATGTCCATACCTTGGCCTCAAAGTAGATTGGATTTAGCTAATGCAAACCTGCTTCATCAGCTGAGGAGGAGCTAAACAAAGAGGAGGGAGGGGGCCAGTTTCTCTCCCTAGAGATCCTGGGAAGGATGAGATTCATTTTTGTCCACCTAAAAGGTCTACTACTAAGGGCACTCAGATCACTCCCCATGAAAATCTGGCTATTCAATACCATCGTCGTCCCGACTGCAACCTATGCATGTGAAACATGGAAGATGTCGGCCAGGATCGCAAGGAGGCTTAACGTCGCCCAACAGCAATGGTTGCATCGAATCCTGCAAGTCTCGTACAAGGATTGCATCACAAATGAAGAGATCCACCAGCGAACAGGCACCCGCCCTCTCAACGACATTGTGACAGAGCGCCGGCTACATTTTGCTGGCCACGTATTCCGGCAACCAATCTCACGGCATCCAAGAAACGCCATCTCGTGGACGCCACGGGGAAGACGGAAACAAGGCCGCCCCCGAACTACATGGTGACGCACCTTCATTGAAGATCTGAGAGCACTGGGCATATCATTGAATGACACTGAAACCATTGCGACAGATCGACCTCGATGGAGAGCACTCGCTGCCCAATGTGCCGAACGGCGCAGGAGGAACTAAGTCTAAGTAAGTAAGTAAGATCACTCCCCATAAGGAGTTAAGGAACATGGCAGAGTCCATATGAGAGATGCTGGGACAGGAAGTCCTGCCTCCTTCAGAGAATGAGTATAGGACAAAGATGTCTTCTCTGTGTTGTCAGATGCAAATGAGTATGACAAGGAACCAGCTGCATCAGACCTATCCTATCCCATCAGATCCACTGCCTCTTCAACTCAGGCATCGGAGAAAGGACCGACCCCCCCCCCGAGCTTGTAGCAGGGTAATGGGAGTAGTTGCAGCCCACCTATGGTCTCAGGAGACTCCAGTCCTTCAGTACTTCAATGATTGGTTGATACACAATGTCCTCCCTTCAGCAAAGCCTGTCCTATGGTTGGTCTGCAGTGACCCACTTTTGGGACTGCTTCCAAACCTTTCATTGTTGTGGGGATGAACTTCCTTGCCAACCTGGAGCAAGTTCACATTCCACTTGACAGGAGAGACTGAATCCTTTCTCTGTTGTCAGTACTCCAAGCCAAGTCCTCATTGTTGGCTCACCTATACCTTTCATTCCTGGGATCTTGATATCCACAGGTGACTTATTTCACCTAGAAGACAGTTTCATGGCAAAGTAGACTAGAGAAGGACCCTTTATATACTTTGTTTACTGTGGGGTCTGATTCCCATCATCTGATTCCAATCAGGACTAGTGGTTACTGATGAGAGTACCAATTCATGCCCCCAAAGCATGTGTTGGATCAGGTTGGGGCACTTTTCTGGAACCAGAAAGGGTACTTCTTCAGGGTTCATGTTCCCCAAAAGAAGTTACCCCCCCCCCCCAAATCAACTGGAGATGCAGGCAGTTTTTCTGGCCATGCAAAGGTGCATCATCCAACTAAGGGACCATTATGTCATGGCCTCATCTAACAATGCAGTGGTCATAGCATACATAAGGATACAAAGAGGGGTCACATGCCCCTACTCTCTGCATTGAAGCTTGGAGCCTCTTCCATTGGGGAGCATCAGAGGTGATCAGACTCCAAGACTACCATATTCTCAGCAAGTGGAATTTCTTAGGAGAAAGTCTATCCAGGATGGGCTGTGCAGGCCTGACCCAAGGGCAAGGCGAACGAGGCTACCGCCTTGGGCCCCACACTTCTCTGCAATGGAATTATTTTGCTTGGGGCCCTGCGCTTATCGCTTCCTGCCTTGGGCCCCGCATATCCTAGGGCCGGGCCTGGGGCTGTGCAGTTCTTATGGAATGGTTGCTGCACAAGGAAGCAGCAGAGTCTCTTCTCCAACTGTAGGTGATACCACTGGTTGACTTTTGTTTGAAATGAGACTTAACAACAAGCTCCCTTTAACATCTCTCCAGTCCCAGATCAGAGGGTTTTGATTGTGAATGCCTTTAGTTGGAGTAGGATTGTCTGTTTGCTTACACCTTCATGCCCTTCAGAATATGATTCCACAAGTCCTCCACAAAGTCCAGACCTACATTGCTCCTCATTGGGTCCATTGGTCATGTTTCATCAATCTTGAAATGTTGATAGATGAACCCAGGAGATTACCAGAATGGACATGCTGTCTCAGCACAGGAGGTCTCTGCTTCACAGCAGCATGCAGAGTCATTTTCCACATTCATGCCTGGCTGTTATCAAGTGAACAATCCACCAGGACCAGTTTGAGAGCAAAGTTCACAAGTTGCATCACCCTCGCTAAAGTGAGATCCGCATACAGGATTTTCAATGCACGGCCAAAGAGTTGCAATCTACATGGGCTTATGAGAGTAGACTGGGTGTGTGTTCTTTCGGTTCTAGGATACCGCTCCAGTAGCCTCATGGTTAGAGCATCCGCCTCGGATATGGGAGGTTGCAGGTTCAAACCCTGGCCGAGTCATACCAAAGACTTATAAAAATGGTACTAACAGCTGCCTCACTAGGCGCTCAGCATTAACAGGACTGGTCAGTCTGGTGTCAGAATAATGTGACTGGGTGGGACATCATGCTACATGTCTGCAGCATGATGCCCCAGTGCTAGACATCACTATAAACTGCCACACTGCAGACATAGTAGCGATATGACTGAAACATTGTTAAAGCTATGTTAAAAATTCAAGTCATTTCTGTCCTTGGTGTTCTAGAACTTCCCATCTAATGGGAGGTCAGAAGTATGAGCTTGGACAATTGGACTTGCAACCTGGAAGAGGTAAGCAAGGCAATAGTGTCAAGGTAATTTTTTATTCATATTTAAAATATTACCAAGTGTGCTAAATTTGTTGAACCAAGAAGTATTAGACCTGGAAGAATCTTACAGTTGGTTTTCATCCAGCAGGTCAAAATTATGTTGTTTTTGTTTGTGTAGGAATCCAGTTGTTCTTTTACCCACCTGTCACTAGTAAAAAGAATGTATCAGTGGATTTTCAAGCCCAACAAAAGCTGAAGTTTTTTTGATTTTAAAGCTTGCAATTGTTCTACCTTCCTATTTACAGATTTTATTAGCATCTTAACTATGAATCCTGGTCATGATGGGAAGATATTGTGCATGTAACTATTGTTTACGAGTTTTGTAATTGACTTTGAACTTGAACACATGTACAGGTGATGACATATGCTTTATAAATGTATGATACAGTTGAGGATCCCATCATGTGCTATATATACTTGCTTGTAAATTGGGTCCTACTGCTGACACCATAGATCCTGAACTGCCATCACATGATGGGTTGGCAAATTAATGTCTATGTTCTTTGTTCTTCTGATTACTCCTGAGAAGCTCTGTAAACGCAGATCTGCTGACCAATGCAGTTTTCAGTGGTAGATTTAGGTCTATGCAGCTTGCAATTGGATCCAACTTACATGTGAGTATATATGGCACATTTTTGTTGTATCATTAAGTTTTATGGTCCCACTGCTTACATTTACTGGCTGTCTTGTTTTTTACAAGTAATCCCATATGATTTAGTGTTCATTTAAAGTGCATACTTAACATTTCATTAGAAATGGTTGAAAATGTCCAAGTTATGACAGTTTAAATTCATATATGTTAATGTACCAGTATATACTTATTGATAAGTCAAGAAAAGATACTGATCTGCCAGAGCATAATGCACCTGCAGATCAGGCTCTCTGTTGTTTGTTCTACTGATTACTCTTAACAAACTGCACAGAACCAAATCTGCTAGTGCATTATATGACAGCAGATCAGGATCTGTGCAATTTGCAGTTGGACTCATAACTAAGTAAATACTGTATATACGACGCAGTCAGGAGTGAATTTTGGCATTGAAACCAGAATATTGGTTCACCTGTTATTTTGCTGTCCAGACTAATTGACCAAAGCATCAATGATAATTTGGACTAAACCATATTTCTGGTCCAGCAGGTTTTCCAGTGTATCTGTCCTTATTTATTTCCTCATACCTTTGTCAGTGATGACATTGATCATCATGTTATAGCTTAATTTAAATTTGTAGATAGTTTTAAATTTAGAAAATGCACGTTTTACAGCACACACCCCACCCTCTTGCCCACCTGATTTCTATTGTAAATTATAACATGATATGCTACCCCTAACATGGTACATTTTGGTGGCCCCTTGGTTCCAGACACAAGTCTTGTGAAACCCATATTGCTTGTAAAAAGTAAATGTGCTTTTTATACATGAATAGAGAGGTTTGTGCTGTTAAATTCTTTCAGTACTTGAGAGATTTACCACAGCAGACTCCCTACCCCATCATAATCAAAATTTGACTTAGATACAAGACTTACTTTGTGTATTGGCTTTACAAGTACTGATCACCCATGTCCTGTTTCTAAATGACTGTATTGAAGTGAGGAAGTAGCTATTTTTAGCAAATATTTCTTTCAGTACTTGAGAGATTTACCACAGCAGACTCCCTACCCCATCATAATCGAACTTTGACTTAGATACAAGACTTTGTGTATTGGCTTTACAAGTACTGATCACCCATGTCCTGTTTCTAAATGACTGTATTGAAGTGAGGAAGTAGCTATTTTTAGCAAATATTTGGTAATTAATCATTGTGCTAAAGCTGTGTCACATTTACATGACTCTATTAGGGAATAGTGCATGGGTAACACAGTCATAGTCATTACTGCTGTCATTATTGCTTACTCATTCTTATGATACATTGGGAGTCTGAATTTCAGCTGTGTACATTATTTTGTACTTACCCGTTGATTTTGTGAGGGGAACATGTACACAAGTTAATACTCTTGGCTGATGAGCACTTAATCTCCACATGTCAATAACATCCATTAATTTCCTTAACCAAAACACAAATACTTCACTAGTAGTTTTACTGTTCTAAATAATTAAACAAAAAGTATAATTCATCTAGTAGTTATTCTTTTCTATCCAGGTAAACAAAAATATTTGTGAGATACTTGTAGTTTGACTCTTCTGTCCAGGTAAGCCATGCAGTACCAGTCTGTTTATTGGTAGGCAGTTCATAAATGAAAACCTGTAATCAGAGAAATGAGTCATGATTGCATAACATTTGAGGGTCAGTGCAGTGGCAGTATTTTGTAGTATTAAGTGAATTCTCTCTTTCTCTCTCTCTCTCTCTCTCTCTCTCTCTCTCTCTCTCAGCAAAATAAAGCGACATAGACTGATTTGCATTAAGCTCTGTGTACATTTTTAAGCTAGAAGACTCATCAGCATCGGTGGCATGCTGCAAGAATTAAAGTAATTTAAGAAAGAGGAAATGAAAGACATCAGTAAGATTCAAGGTCAAAGTCAGCTTGCCCTGGATATGTACATGAAAAGCATTATATCTCTGGTATCAAGTTGGATTTTGAGTTCAGTATACTTGGTCAGCAAGATGTACTGTTTACATTGAAACCTAACTTGGCAAAACTGATATATAAAGGATACTAGTTTGTAAAGGACAACATTTACAAGTCCCATTTTTCTGTTTTGTTATCATTTTCAGTGTATAAATAATGGACACCTGCACACAGAGGACATTTACAAATCCCTTTTCATTTATTTTATTGTCATTTTCAGCATCAGAATGAAGGATATCTGTTAATGACGGACATTTACAAGTTACTTTTTTATTGTTTTCATTTTGAGTATCTAAATAATGGACACCTGTTCATACCTTTAGTTCTTATGTAAAGGATACCTGTTCATACCTTTAGTCCATATGTAAAGGACACCTGTTAGCCAAGGACAACATTTACATTATTTTATTATCATCTACACCATCTATGTAATGGACATCTGCACACAAGGGACGTTTGCAATTCCCCTTTTTTATTATCACTTTCAGCATTAATATAAAGGACACCTGACATAGAGGACAACATTTTTTAATCCCTTTATCATTTTAAACACTTTGTAAAACAGACACCTGTTCAGTATTTTCAGTCTATAAAAGGTAGCTCATGATAAAGGACATTTTACATGTTTCTTTTATTTTGTATAATTTTCAGCATCTATATGATGGACACCTGCACACAAAGGAAAACTTTAAGGGGCCTCATTATTTATCATTTTCATATAAGACACGTGTTGATAAAGAACATTAACAATTCCCTATGTTATAATTTTCATCATCAAATATAAAGGATACCTGTTTGTAAAGGACAATATTTTACAAGTCCCTTTGTCGCTTTTAACATCTATATAAAGGACATTTGTTGATAAATGACAGCATTTTTTAATCCCTTTATTATGTTACCATTTTCAGCATTTATATGAAGGACACTTGTTGATAAAGGACAATATTTAAGAGTCCCTTTTTTTTATTTTATGACTTTCAACATATGTATGTATAAGAGACACTTTCACATGGAGGAAAACATTTACAAGTCCCTTTATCATTTCCATGATCTATGTAATGGATACAAGTTGATGAACGACAGTCAGTTCTTTATTTTCATTTTCATCATCTATAAAGGAAACCTACCCTCAAAAGAACAATTGTATGGTGCCTTTTTTGTAGTTTATAGGCAGGCCTGAATACACATTTACTTTTATCAGTGTTGATTCAGCTCCTATATTCCTGTCAAAATCTTTAAACAAAATTCAAATGTGAGTTCCTGCCTTAGTCCATTGAATGCAATTTCCCGCCTTAGTCCATCAAATTCGAGTTCCCACCTTTGTCCTTCTAATGTTAGTTCCCACCTTGGTCTATTGAATGAGTTCCTTAGTCCATCGAATGAGAGTTCTAAGCCCACCTTAGTCCATCAGTGAGAGTTCTAAGCCCATCTTAGTCCATCAGTGAGAGTTCTAAGCCCACCTTAGTCCATCAGTGAGAGTTCCCACTTAGTCCATTGAATGAGAGTTCCCACCTTAGTCCATCAAATGAGAGTTCCCACCTTAGTCCATCGAATGAGAGTTCTAAGCCAACTTTAGTCCATCAAATGAGAGTTCCCACCTTAGTCCATTTTTGTAAAATCAACACTTACTGCACAGCTCAAAAAGACATTATCATTTTATTATGACATCAATATTACCTCACCTAGGTATATATTTATATTATGACATCAATATTACCTCATTTTTACCCGAGTGTATCATGACATTTTTATCTCACTTTTTACCAGGGTGTATCGTTTTACTATGACATCTTATTCCGTCACTTTTTACCTTTGTGTATCATTATGTCATCAGTATTACCTGACTCGTTACCTGGGTGTATCATAGCACTATGAACTGAGGTAGAGATTGCATGAGGATAGCAGGGTTCTGTCTCTTGTTAAATAATATAAAAAATTCTTGTACATTCTTAATATATATAGTACAAGCTAAAGGTATGAACATTTTTAGCATCAGTAATTTACAACCTGCCATGAATTTGTGGCTCAGGATTTCTGTTGTGAAAAATGATGTAATCTCAATGACTGTGTCATACTGACAAAAATCACTTTCCAGCATATCCATTTCTTGGGGCATTTAATAAGAGGCATCTACCTGTAAAAATTTGTTGAAATTTTAAATTTAAGGGCAATTAGTGGGTATGTGAGACAGCAGCCAGTAGCTTCCTGTGGGTTGATCGTTCCAGTTGAACTGGCTGCCATGTATAGTTCTAAAACAAGAATATATATATATATATATATATATATATATATGTGTGTGTGTGTGTGTGTGTGTTTAGTTATGAGTAGTGCAAGATTTGAAAATAGCTAAATGTCCAACATTACACAAGGGATCACACTTAAGGTATCACACTGAATATTTTCTCTCCTTTCTTTACAGAGAGCTGTTATTTAGGGAGCAGAATCATGTAGTAGTGTAGAAATCAGAAGGTCAAGGCTAGTTTAGTGCACCGCCCTGGAGCTTACGCCTGCTTCAGCCCATGGTCTGATTTATCCTAGGATTCATCTAAAACACTAGCATTGTGTTATGGAAAGAATTGATGGGGAAAAATAAGCTGCATTGAAAAAACACATTTAAAAGTTACTAGCTTTTATGGCCCGTCTTGACTCTGTCAAGAGGAAAGTGTGGATTTCCTGAGGAAAAATAAACTGATAAATGATATACTGGTTTCACTTTCATAGATAACTCTATTACAATTGGAGCACATTTGCTTAAGAGACTTTGAACTTTAGTTCGGCTCCTTTTGAAATAATATTACTCAGTAAAAATTGAAAGATTCTTCAGTCAGGGAAATTTCCAAAAGTGTCAAAGAGCCTTAAAAACTGGACTGAGACACTTGATTTTCCAATACCTAGGATTTAATCTGTGATAAACAAGAGAACCATTCCAGATGACGATGGCAACATTAATCTGTTTTAGCTGCTGTTTTGAGGACCAACCTCAGCCGGTAATATGTATATGTGTATTGTCTTTTTATCTGTCTATCAGTTCCTGTCCCACTTTTTCTGTCTGTGCGTCCATATTTTTCATACTGTTATTTATGTATATGGCTGTATATGCTCTGTTCTTGTTTCCATCAATTTCTCATTTTGTTTTAAAACTGAAAAGGGGGAAATAAATACACAGCAAAAAATTACAACTCTCATAGATAAATGGAGCATCACTTTACATGCAGTCTCTGTTCAGTTAATGGAGCTTGATATTGCATACAGACTCTTAGATTAATGTAGCATCACTTTACCTGCAGGTTCTCCGATTAATTGAGCATCCTTTTGCATGCAGAATCTTAGATTAATGGAACACCCCTTTACATGCAGACTTTCTAAGATTAATGGAGCATGCCTTTAAATGCAGATTCTTTTAGATTAATGGAGCCTGACTTTACATGCAGACACTCTTAGATTAATGAAGCATACATTGCCATTATGCGGAGGTTCCCTTAGATCAGTGGAGCATGCCATAACATGGAGACTCTTCGGTTAATGGAGTACCATTTACATGCAGACTCTTTTAGGTCAGTGGAGTACCCATTTACATCCAGACTCTTAGATCAATGGAGCCTCCCAGTGCATGCAGGTTCCCTTAGATCGGTATACCAGTAGAACCCCTTTAGATGCAAACACTCTAAGATCACTGGAGCATGCCATTACAAGCAGACACTCTTAGATTAATGGAGCAACTGTTTACATGCAGACTCTTTTAGATCTATGGAGTCCCCATTTACATGCAGACTGTTTCTTTATACAGTCAAGCCTGAATTAGTCTTTTGTTCCTTGCCATACATCACTGAGTCGAACAATTTAATAAATGCCATTCAGAATGAGTGTTATGGAGAAAAGTGTGCACAGACAGACAGGAACTTGAATGTGGATCTCCCAAACGCTAGCCAATTGCTATACTGCCATAGCTATCTAAGCTGATATCCCATGCAGGTACTCATTTCCCTACCTGTGGAAGACATGTTTGTGTCTCCGTCAGCTGCATTTACTTTTCATTTTCAACACCAAATGTTAAACAGGGTCTGTTGCAGGATTGACACTAATTTTTTAATATTCAGGCAAAAATATCAGAAGAATGCAAAATAATTGTGCATACTATTTGCAATCCATACCGTTGTTTACTTCAATAAAGTACTCCCTCATCCCCTACCTCTTAGAAACTCCCCCGTTTTTGCAAACTGGAGAGGGGAAATTTTCCCCTAAGTTTGTTGTTCTAGAATAGAGCCTCATGAGATTTGAAATAGGTGATCCATATGCTGCCATCAAAAGTCACTGAAAAATCTGTTAACTGTGCCCTCTGCCACTTGAATTGTGTGAGCTAACCGCCCATGCACATCCATGTGATAGGTCATACTTCCATTGGTTGCCTAACTGGTTTCTGTGTTTCTCTGTAATCAGGAGGGTCAGGTAACCAACAATCACTTCACGCTCTCCATTGGTTACTTACCTCTGAGATGCCATTTGTTGCTTTTCTGTTGTTTAATGATGCCAAGCACCATGATTTGTTTGGAGAGCAGATGTTCAGTGAGAATGGGACCAAACACCCAGAATCTGAGCCATGTGAATTGATATTTACGAGGCCTGATATCTTATGATGGAACAGTGGTTCAGAGTTCCATGTTATTGAATCAGACAGCTTTTCTTGGCCTCTTTCATGAACGTAGCACACATCTAAATAAGAGGATGTTAATAGATCTAATATTTGCCAAAAGTGGACAGTCATCTACACAAATTCTTCATAAATTACAAATCTAATCATCTCTCTCTCTCTCTCTCTCTCTCTCTCTCTCTCTCTCTCTCTCTCTCTCTCTCTCTCCATTCTGCATTACAGTAAGATTATCATGAAACTTATGAATTGCTACACATGGGTATGATGTTTTTATTTACTGTGGTGGCTGCAATAATATCAAGAACAGTGTTAAAACGTTTTGCAAAAGTTTTTGAAGTTATGTAATGTGTAAATTCATTGTACAAAGCGTTACATTTATTCATCTTTATGTTTGGTCTATTCCAGAAAACAAGACGGCCACGGCTAGACCCAACCATGATAGGGATGCCAACAAATTTCCGACACACAGCACATATAGGTTCAGGAGATGTTTCTAATAACACAAGGGTTTGTACATACTTTTATTACCCAATAGTTTTAAAGGTCTACTAGTGCACTCACATGACTTTCGTTTGTATTATAAATTTAACCTTCATGAAGCAATTTGTATAAGTATTATGTCATATACCTCATCATTAATGAAAATAATGACTACAGAACATCGATTTTTTTATCGTTGGAGGCAAAATGCTCCTAGCTGATTTCGCGCTCGGTAATTTCCGTAAGGCAAAGCGGAAGTGACGCAGTGTAGGGAGCACAGCTTTCCAATTTTCATTGTAGTTACGTTCAACAAGTGGAGCCGTGTGTAAAACAAAATGGTGAAAAGGTGTATTGTTGGAGGTTGTAGCAATACAACACGAGAAGGAGTGAGTTTGCACTCATTTCCTACTAATCCTGTTTCAAGGAAACAATGGATTGAGCAGATACGAACAACAAGAAAAGACTGGACTGAGCCGACTAGTGACAGGCGAGATAGTCAGTTGTCTGTAGTGACCACTTCAGAGAAGACGATTTCAATCCCGCCAATAAAATGAAAGAGTCATTTGGGATTAAGACCATTAGACGACTCCTGCCACATGCAGTTCCAAGTGTGTTTTCTCATCAGATAACCCAGAGTACATGCACACCAGATCAACAAAAATCAAGGGTTATGGCAGGCCTAACAACACGTAGTCCGAGAGGAGCTTTTCAAAAGTGAGAGCGAGCAAGGGTAAAAAGTTTATTGATTTTAGCATTCTATGGTATTTGTTGTCAACCCTACACTCTTGCCACAAATATACCTAGCTTACAAGCGATTAATGAGAGAGGGTGGTTTTAGTGGGAGGGTGTTTGCAAATCATAATAGGTCCACCCTTACCCCAAAAAATATGAAACCTGCTTTATCATGATCTGTGTGTATGTATGTGTGTGTGCAAAGGTGCAAAGCCTAAATGAAAGGATATATATCTTGCCACCCCACCCCCACCCCCCACATTGTTTGAACCTCACCCTAGAAAAAATTCTTGTGGATGCTGTAGCTTGTTTCCCATCTGTTGCTGTTTTCAACAATAATAATAATGATATATTACAAGTTTTCTTCTCTTGCTTAAATAGTGTGAATAGTTGGTGTATTGATTGTGTTTAATTGTCAAGACTAATTAGTTCTGTGGCTCTGGGAGTAAATTACTTTCCTTGCTTAGATACACACTGTTGTGTCAGTGGATCCTGGTGTAGGCTGGATTCACTCCCACAACCCATTGATTGCAAATATGAATAGTAATGTTTGTTCGATGTGGAAAGTATATTATTATTATTATTGTTCACATTGTGTACAGAATCATAGAAGATAATGTAAAAAGAATTTAGTCTTTAATATTGTTTATGATATAAACTTCTAATGCTGCTTGATTTATTTATATCTTTTTGTTAGGTGTTTTTTGCCATAATTTCACTAGAGTCGTCACTATCAGCCATTATCATCACATACACTCAACTTGAGGGACTTCCTGACAGTGCGTCACTTCCGGAAATCCGATTTTTCACTGGAAGTGTATAAATATTTCTGGAGCGTTTTCCATAAAACATCAATGTATGCTCAAATAATCTTAATTTTTTCCTCAGTGAGTTAAAACCTACATCTAAAATGCACATTTTGGAGTTATTTAGCGAAAAATGAACTTTATGATATATAATGTGTATAAGACACTAGTAGACCTTTATAAAAAGAAAAATGTAGGCATTATGTTATGCCACAATCTGTTGTTTTCTATGGGTTGATGACTTTATGTAACAGTGATTGTAACTTTGTTCAGCTTCTACAGAATTTAAGAGATGAACATTTCAGTGTAACATTAATTGTAGATTTGCACAGCAGTAAACAAAATATTGATTCACCCCTGATATATTCTATTCTAATTCAGGTCTCAATGCAAACAACATAGATCCTAAACTGCTATCAAATAATATGCCAGCAGATAAGAGTTTTTGTTGTTTGTTCAGATCAGTGCTACGAACAAACTGCATAGATGTAGACCTTCTGGTGCACAATGCAGTGGAAGATATTCACTTCACGCTTTCATTCCAGTGTCTAGATGGTCCTAAATGAAAATGGTGCCACTTAGGCATCCAGTGTTGCTGCCACAGTGGCCACCTTGAAATTCTTGTTGCTACTCCAAACATGATGTCCAAATCAGCATGGGGTTTTTACTAACACATTTCTTCCGAAGTCTAACTGGTCCTAAATGAAAATGGTTCTAATCTTGCATCCAGTATGACCTCATGACATCTGTCAAGAAAATCTTGTTTGCACTACTCTCTCACAATGGAAATCATATCAACTTGTTTTCACCAGAAGATTTCTTATAACATGATGTTGGTTTTAAATAAAAAACTGTGCTGACCTGAATGTGGCCATCATGGTGGCTATCTTGAAAAGAATCTTCTCATCACTACTCCTGCAAGATGGATGGTAATATTCAGCAAGATGGATGGTAATATTCAGCAAGATGGATGGTAATATTCAGCAAGATGGATGGTAATGATCAGCAAGATGGATGGTAATATTCAGCAAGATGGATGGTACTATTCAGCATGAGATTTTTTTCAAAGACTTCTTATGGTGTTTACTTGATTGTAAATGAAAATGATGTTGATCTTGTATATGACCACCACACTGGCTATTTTGAAAATCTTGTTATTGCTACTCATCCTAAATGAATAGTCATATCAACATGAGGTTTTCAATAAAAAATATCCTGTGAAGTCTAATTGGTCTAAGTCTAAATTAGAGGGGTGACAAACTTAAATCCAATATGGCCACTATGACTGATCTGACCTGTAATGTGGCCACCATGGTAGCCATCTTGAAAATTTTGCTATACTGTAAGAAAATCAGAGATAGTTTTCTGAAAATTCTTTTTGGCCAGTAGAGCATCAGACCCTTCTAGGAGCTCTTGTTAACTTTGTAGTATGATATGCAGTGGCAGTAGGGATATAGCTGTAGCTGTGTTTGTCTGCCTAACTATCTGTTCATAAACATTTTCATTTCCAGAGCATAACTTAAACTATTTCAGGGTATTTGAACCAAACTTGGTACACATGTCAAGCAAGGTGCGTACTTTTGGTACTTAGAATCTTGCCTATTCATTATTTTTGTATTCTGTTGGAAACAAAATGTAGTATACATAGAATATACATTTAGAGTACTGGGCCCATATGGTATTAACATGGGTAGCATATAATTGAGTGGTGTATAATTGAAAGTACTGGCTTATGTGGTACTAGGATGTTTAGTTTATAATTAGGAGTACTGTTCCATATGTTACTAACATAAGTAGTATGAAAATTGAGAGTACTGGTCCATATGGTACTTGCATATGTAGTATGAAAATTGAAATTACTAGAGCAGGGGGATATGTGATAACACATGCTATAAAATGTGACTTGTTTACTATGGTTGAATGTTTAGTCTGTTTATAATAGAAGAGGTGATGGGAATCTAAATGATTCCCATCACCTCTTCTATTATAAACAGACTAAACATTCAACCATAGTAAACAAGTCACATTTTATAGCATGTGTTATTAATAGATTACAAAAAGTTGTTTTTCTGCAGGTTGCTAACCTAGAAAATCAGATGTCTTCCAAGGGAGGGTATGACCATGTGTCCCCAGTTAACATTGAGCTCAAAGTAATAGACTTGCCAGGCAGGAACCAGACATAGTACAGGTTGGTCATTGAAAAATTCAATTTTGCATGGTTTGTAAATTTCAAATAAATGTTGTAATGCAAGGAATAATTTTGGATTGCAAGGAAATGATTAAGGATTGAAATGGTTTCCCAAGTCCTATAGCAAGCATTTGACTTTGCACAATATGTATGATCATATTTCTTACATTATTCACCAACTGAGTCATTTGTAAGTTACCACCAAAACAGGAGTTCTTCTCAGTGAGCAACATACACTGCAAATTTAGATTTCTTCTTTTGTATTATTTTTTATGGTTTATGTAATCAGAAAATATTGATACCACACAAATAAGAATGTATCTGACAGAATCTGAGCTTAGTATCTCTCCCCAATGTTTTCAGTAGTATCAGTTTTCCTCTTTTGTTTATGAATGGCAGCAGGAAGATAGCTAATGAAATTATTCAAATGTTTGATTCATTGAGTTCAGTTTAAAAGCAGATTCCAGGATGAAATGGGGAGAACAACAGAGTTCAGTCTAGGCTGCATTTTTTGCTAATATCATGAAAAAAATCAGTAATGACCCATTCCTATATGAATGATACATCCACACGGTACAGTGTTGAAATAATTGGAGCAGGTTTTGCATGTCTCACTGCTTGTCATGTTACTGGTAGAGAGTTCAGCTCTGTGTCCATAATATGTGTTAGGTGGATGAGTATGTGACCAACACTGATTTGCTAGACAGGTTAACACTGCTCCATATTACTGACTTCATATTTAACACAGCAATGAACAATAACTAGTTTCAGTAAATACAAATGCAGTCTTTACAAGAATTGTTTTGTGAATGTGCTGGTAAAAGTTTTTGGAAATGCACAGTTACAACAGGTAAGAGTGATTGAAATTGTTGAAAGTTGTTTCCATTTTATGGTGCACCGAATGAACTGAACGTTTGGTTTTAAAAAAGTCCGCAGTATAGGCAGCATGGCTTGTTGCATCCATGGTGAGGATGTTTTCAAATCTGCATTTGTATGTCCCATGCTGGATAAAGACATTGCAATGATGTAGTGGTGATTTTAAAATTATCATGCATGAGGTCGTTCTCATTTACATGTTGTTGTTGTTGTTGTTGTTGTTGTTGTAGGGTTTAACGCCATTTTTCAGCAACAGAAAAGGCTATACATGGCGGCCAGTATAACTGGTGGAGGAAGAACCCCGGAAAACCCCGGGAAGAACCACCGACCCACGTGAAGCTACTGGCAGGCTTTCTCACGTACCCACGTTATCCGAGTCTGAGACTCGAACTCACGCAGACAGAGGTGAGATGGCAGTGATCCGTAACGGTAAGCACTTTAGACTGCTTGGCCACTCCTCACTTACATGTCATTATGATTCCACTCTACAGTTATTAGTGAGAGAGAGACAAGGATAAAGTGAAATTTTTTGCTTTTTTGTTTCTTTTTGCAACATGCACAGTCTAGAGAATGTTGGCATAGCTCAAGGCAACTTCATTGTACTGTAATTGGCATTTATTTATGTGTGTAATTATGGAGACTATGGTTACTTCCAAGGTGTTTGAAAAATTATACTGAACTAATCCAAAGTGCACATATCTTTAGCAGAAAAAAAAATCAGCCTGAACTAGTTCAAAAATACACAAGTTTCAGTCAGCCTGAACTAGTCCAAAAGTACACTAACTTGAACAGTCAATAAATCAGCCTGAACTAGTCCTAAGTACACTAACTTTAGCAGTTGAAAAATCGACCTGAACTTATCTAAAAGTACACAAACTTTAGCAGTCAAAAAATCAGCCTGAATTAGTCCAAAGTACACTAACTTGAGCAGTTGTTAAAATGAGCTAAGTCAATTTTCAGGAGTAGACATTACCAGCTTTTGAAAGTACAAAAAAACTGATTTATAAAGTAAAAAAGTTATTGGCTTATATTCTTTCCCATTTACCTTTTGAAGTGCATTAAGTGAAAATGACCAAGCGGAGCTAGCAGTCTTTTGAGAGGTGCACATCCAAAGTTAGATCAAGCTTTATTCTCTATAACCCAAATAACACCCATCAGTCATACATCCAATAAGACTCATCAATCATACACCTAAATTGATGGAATTAAAAATTATTTTAACAATACCTAACCAGGACAACCAATGAGGAAAACAGAAAATTATTTTTCTTTAAAAATCAAACTCAGTACCAGGTATGAAACTGTTGAGCGGAACCTAAACATTTGCTTTGTAAATAAACAGAACACATCATCAATGAGAATTAACAATAGCATACTCACTGACACAAGAGTAAATTTCATTCAGTGCAACCTGACTTTTTAACAAGCAGGCCATAATAAACACATGATTTTGCTATGAATCAGGTGGAAAATAGCCCCTTGAATTGAATGTGGCAAGAATGCAGATAAAGAATTTAATCAAATGAAATAATTTTTAATGGTAATTTATTTATATTTAGTATTATAAATTGCATGGTGTGAAATTACAACAAAATCAAGATTTATTGTTGTCGTTTTTGTTGTGTAATTATACCAGATGACCAAGATGGGTACATGATTGGATAAAAGAGAATACTAATGGATTGAAAAAATACACTGAAAGATAGTTTGTATGTTGTGAAAAGAGTAAATACATTGAAAGATAGTTTGTAAATTATTTTTATTTTTTTGAAAGAATTTTTAAATTTGAAAGAATTGTTAAAATGTTTTATTGACAAGATTTTGTGCCTGATACTAAAGTTAGTATAATTTGGACTTGTGAGTACAGCTCTCTGTCATGATACTGCTTTAGTGGGGGGCCAATACTGTACTGAAACATTGTATAATAAGAATGATTTATTAGATATGGAATCATGCTATAATGGTGGGGATTATAAGAAGCAAGAATTGTATGTTTATTGCAGAACATGTAGGATTTTTATGAGGTTTTGAAAGAAATATGGCAAGTTTCAATAAAGCCAAGTATATGTAGCATATTTTGTTTGTAATGTAGCCTGCAGTAACAGAGACTTAAGCTTGATTATCACTGATAATATTAGTTTTATATTACAAAACAGGCTCACATTCTTTGTGGATGGCTTGCACTTAGGGTAAAAAGGAAACCAATCAGTTTCTAGATCAAAGTGCAGAGGTCAGGGTTACTGACTGAGAAGAATTTTCGTCAGGGTCACTGACTGAAAGAAATTTTTTTTTATTATCGACATTGAAGATTATGAAGAATGTGGGCGGGCTGTTCATGGTGCGTCTTGTTTCAAGTTTTTGTACATTTATTCATCTTAGACTTTTCAAAAACCTTGTGGTACATTTATTCATCTTAGACTTTTCCAAAACCTTGTTTGCCCAGATAGGTGAAAACCACTTGATTTTGGCATTCATGTTTTCATGCATGTTAAATGAACTGAATAGATTTTCATAAGCTGCCTATAAATTGTATGGTGACCATCTGCAAATGGCATGTTTGACACAATTTTACAGTAACTGTGTCATTATTTAGTATAGTATGGCCATGTGTCTGTCTATCACTCTACACTCTAGAGGCCATGTATCTACTCTGATTTTGATCAGACATGGAATAGAGATGTATATCATCAGTGTCTCAGACAAGTTTAAATATGAGTGAAATCAATGCATATTAAAGAAGTGATCTTGTATCTGATTAGCTGAGTTAGCAATCTTGAGGCTATATTTTTGATCTAATCCTGATTAAACATGAAATATATACTTATGCAATGAAGTTCGATAATGAGCAAGATCCACACATTAATATGGTTATCTTGAAATTTGATTGGCTGTGCTTGTAACCACTCTGGAGTCCATACTTCTGATTAGACTTTGATCAGAATTAGAATATACTTTTATCATCAAGATCTTGAACACATTTGATAATGTGCAAGATACACACATATTAATTAGGTCATCTTGCATTTGATTGGATGAGCTTGTTACTATTCTGGAAGCTATATTTCTGATCTGGTTTTGACTTGGAATATGGGCTTGTATCATCAAGCTCTTGGATGAGTTAAATAATGAGTGAGGTCTGTGCATAATAATGAGGTGATCTTGCATCTGATTGGCTGAGCTTGTTTCCACTCCTGAGGTGATATTTCTGAGCAGATTTTGTCATTTTGGACTCAACACCATTTTTCAGCAGATGATACATGGCAGCTAGCATTACTGGTGGAGTAAGAACCCGGGAAAACACCGGGAAGAACAACTGACCCACGAGAAGCTTACTGGCAAGCTTTCAGAGCCAAAGACTTGAACCTCACGGACAAGGTTGACATGGCAGTGATCAGTTGATCATATTTTAAAAAACTTAGGCTTGTATGATCAAAATCTTACGTGATTTCAGTAATGAGTAAAGTCCACACATATTAATAAAGTGATCTTGCATCTGATTAACTGCTTTTGTTACCACCGTAGAAATAATATTTTTGCTCTAGTTTACAGTAAACTTTGTTCATAAAATCATGTCATGTCCAGTGAATTCTGTTATGAGCAACATCTGAACAGATTAACAAAATTCAGAGCAGTTAGAAATTGCCTTAAAATCATATCTAATTTTTTAAAAAATTTTTGTTTGTTTTCAAAATGCATGTTTAGTCACTAAATTAATCTCTATATTAAAACAAGGGAAATAACCCAATGGTGACGTTTGAGAATCACAGATTTGGTCTACTGAGTTATTTCCCTTGTAATAACCCAATAGGAAAGAAAATTAGCTAAGTAATACACCATAGGAACTAAAATGAATAATTTGTACTTTATGACTCGGCAAAAGTATAAAATAAAAACTTTGTTAGAGAAAGGCTAGTATAAACTATGTGCAGTTTTGTAATTGAGGATCAGAATTTCTTTACACAATATAGATCCAGTGAAACCTTGCAATAGCATGTGTTGCTAGAATATGTATTCAGTTAGAACACAGTCATGGTGTGTCAGTGACTCCCAATATTTGACAGTGCTTTAGCTAGCTTATTGAAGTAATTAGAAGTTTTAGTGCCAAAATAAGCAATAGTTTGATTTTACAATTTAGCAAGATGTGTTGCATTCTTCTTGATAAAAATGAATTAGTATTGCATCTTTATATGAATAAAGATGTTAAACGTTTCTATTTGTAAATATTCATTTCAGTTGTGTCAGTATTCAGTTACTGTGCTTTGATTTTAGCATATTTTTGGAAGGTGTTGGCTCTTCCAAAAGCTGATAATTGTTCAGTCTAATTATGATATATAATATACATTTATTGACGATGATAACTGCCATTAAAGTGCAGACTTGAGGCATAGGCTTATACACACACAATCTCATTTGTAGGTCCTAAAGGCTATGATTTTCTTAACAAACTCGTCATGCTGTTGCACATTTTTTTTTATGTAGCATGGTGGCACACTGTGGACCTCAAACATTGTGTGATATCAAAGTTTCACTCTGTTTGTTTACAAGTAATATTGTTTTTTTTATAATATTGATTTCACTCCAATAAGAACATTTCTTGTAAAAATATGTTTAAGTTAATGAATTTATTTCAGAGAATTATTTATCAAAACTTTGCCAGATTTGATATGTTTAAACCTTTGGAAAAAAGTTTTCTGTATTTTGTGAAATAGAATTTGACAGTTGCTAGTATTTCCATGTTAGAGTGCCTGAATCATTTTTTATTTATGTGTTATCACGTATAGTATTACTTTGTGGCACTGCATATCTTTAGTACCATTTACTCTCAGATTATTTTGAATTTATTTCTTGCATTTCCAGTTTTTGATTAAAAAAAATGTACTCCAATATACTTTTACCCTGTAAAACTTTCAAAATTTATTTTCCAAGATTAAAGAAACCCATGACCAAAAAAGAAGAAAACAAACATTACCTATGAATTATAGTTTTAATTTGTGCGAGATAAACAAGACTCCAGAAAGGAAAGCATAAACATAACTTTTGAAGAGGTTGGATGGCTCTATCAGTGGGCAAGGGACTGTGCATTTTATTAAAACCTTTTTAGTTGGAAATAATTAAGTAATTAAGACTTAAGTCAAATAGGTGAAATTGTGCTTGTATAAAGTTTAGGATACTTTTTTCAATCATGACATGAAATATATCTATTATTCACTCCTAGCAAGAAAATTTTATTTTTAATTTTGCTTAAACTTATTGGCTAGCAAGATGTACTGCATAAAAAAGCAGATTTCTTACTGGTACTTATTGCTATGTCAGCAATTTACCGTTTATGTTCCACTGTGTTTTTGTGATCATTCCAAATAAATGTAAACTACTATAATTCTCATTAACAATTTGAAATGAAATAACCTATTAAGAAAAAAAAAATCATGCCTTGTTGGATCTGAACTTGTGTCATCTTTAATGGAGGGGCCATATTAACCTCTTAACTATTAAAAGTAATCATCTGAGAATAACTTCAAATTTGATGGTTTTAATGTTATCCATGTTTATTGATGGCCAGTGAAAATATCAAGATTATTTCTCTAAGAAAATTCAGTAATTCACTGCCTAGCATAAAAAACCCCGTTATTTTTAGTGCAGTACAGAATCATATTTTTTTGTTTACTGTATTTTATTGGCTTTAATTAGTGATAATACTTACCTCATGTTGTTCGTGTATTTATTGTACATGATATGCATGCATTTAAATACATCATGACCATTTGTGATGAATGTATGGCTCAACAGTCCATTGAGAATAATAATAATAATTATTATTATTATTATTATTATTATTATTATTATTATTATTAGGACTGGGGGTGGTAATAGGTGATAAAAAGTATGGTGCTTGGCCATGGCAGATAATGAAAATAGCTTATTTGATTGATTCATTTATTCACTGATTGATTTATTTATTTATTTATTCCAGGTGCTGTTAGATCTCACTGGATCAGACTGTATATTTATGATGTACATAATTATAATGCTGATATCTGTTGAGATATGGACACTTGCCTCAGCTTCTTGGAAACGTCTCATCTATAATCAGCAATGGAATTATTTATCATCACCAGTGTTGTTTCCATAGTCATCAGCATTCCCATTATCTTGAATATCCTCATCACTGCAATTAGCTAAAGACAGGAGTTACCATTTCCCCATGGATGATTTCATCATTACAGATTTTGCATGTGTATGTTTTGTTAAGTGATTGGCATTTGTTTTGTGCCTTACGAATGTTGATTTTAATTGTTATGCAAATGATACGTTATTCATTCTTTTAAACATACTGTATTGATGACTCCTAGGTGCTTCACAATTCAGGTTTGATTTTGTTCAAGTTTGATAAATCTGCACTAATTTTCACCTAGAATTAAGACCTGTTTGTACGCTCTTTAATTGATCATCCATCATTAAATTGTAGACAGGGGTCCATCTTCGCATCTTTTGTCACCATGGTTTATACATTATAGTTAGCTTTCACCAGGTACTTATTCACAGTAAAGAATTTGATGCTTGCCTTGACTTGAAATTACTTGATGAATTCATTTTTAGTTATTAATATGTGCTCATGTTTAACTTGTTGAATTGATTAGCTTATATGACATCTTAATGATCTATGTCATTAGATTTCAGAAGAACATATAACTGTTCGTACATTTCAATTGGTACATATGTGGAAAAGTTTAGGAATGATTCTATGTCCCACTGCAATGTACAGCATTGATAGAAGTATATAACATTATACTTGCACACCATCTGTATGTCTGTCTGTCATATCTTGTTTAAGTTTTCCACAACCATCTTCTGTAAACACCTTTCCAGTTTAACCTTTATCTTGTTTTATAAGGATTTCTCAGTGTTTATGTGAGAGAGAGAGAGAGAGAGAGAGAGAGAGAGAGAGAGAGAGAGAGAGAAATTGGCCCCTTCATTCTCAACACTTTTAGTGTCAACCTGCAGCATTAACTCAGACCCAAAAACAGATTGCAGTCATGTGACTGATATTAGATATGAAAGGAGTCATGTGACTGATATTAGGCATGAAAAAAGTTGTGTGACTGATATTATCATGAAAGGAGTCATGTGACTGATATTAGACATGAAAGGCGAAAAACTCAAGGTAAAAAAGTAACATTAAGAAGTTTAAAATTCAAACATAATTATGAATAAAATTACACGGTACAAACTTTTAAGGCTTTCAACTTGGGCACGAGTATTTGGCTCAACAGCTTTTCAAAATAAAAAGATACAAGACCTTTTTTGTACTGATTATACTTTAAACATTGGTTTATTTGCGAATGGAATTGAAAAAGTGCTGCTAGGCGTATGGGTCAAATATGTCCGCTGGCTTATGCAGTCCAACCTAATCATGTCCCTGATATTTTAACTGATTTTTTATATATTACATGTCAAGTAGTTTCTGAAATCTCCACATATGTTGATTTCCTAGGAAGATACCATTTAGGAAGATTATATTGTTGACTAGTTTCTCAAATTAGTACATAATCCTTTCTCTAGTCTGTTAAATTTTATAAGCCCACCAGTGGAGTTTATGATGTTAGGAGGTTGCCTGTGCATCAGCCTCTTCACCATTTCATTTCTGCATAACGAATCAAAAAAAGTTCCCCATCACATACCATCACCAAACCTTGTAATTAGCTTGTGTTTTGGATAAGAAAGAACCCTATCAATTTTGGACTCATAAAGGTCAAGGTAACAAGGACTGAATAATGACTTGTATTCATTGACCAAACTTTTTAAATGGTTTGCATTTGCAATGAGAAATACATCTATTGATTTAGGGTCAAAAGGTCGATTCTTCATCCGCTACTTTGACCAAACTTTGTGTATGGTTTGCGTTTTAGACAAGACACCTATTCATTTTGAAGCCAGAAGGTTAAAGATCAAAGTCAGGAACAAAATGAAGGAAAAATGATTTCCACAAAACTATTTACTTTGATCAGAGTTTGTGTATATCTTGCATTTGAGCCACCAATTCAGTTTTGATTCAAAATGTCAAGTATCTGACCAAAGAAAGGGTTTTAGATAAAGTAGTAATAATTATCACCGATGTATAATTCAGATTTTCTCTTGCAGAATAGGAAAGTTAAAGCTTAAATTAGACGGTTTCTTGTCATTGTTACTAAACACAAACACACTGTCTTAGGACAAGTCCGACATTGCAATCGTGTGTCCATGTTTAAATAATATTGTGTATATATGTTACTGTACTAAATTTAAACCTGCCAGTAGTGCTGATGGATTGTTTGATTTAAATAAAAAAAGCTATAGTTATGCCTAATGCTTATTTAATTAGTTTTATTAAAAAAGAAAGGAAGATAATGAGTTTTCAAAATGATTGATGAAACCAAGTACAATATGCATGGTGATGAAAGCTGAGTTTATTACATTAAATCCTTTACAGGAATGCTATTAAAGTCATCAAGATTTCAACTTTTCTTAAATGAACCACATCAGAACTAATGCATTCTATCAGTTTTATATGAACCACACCAAAATTAATATATACTGTACTGTCAGTTTTATATGAACCACATCAGAACCAATGCATTCTATCAGTTTACATGAACCACATCAGAACTAAGATATATTGTCAGTTTTATGTCAGATAATTATTTTATTTTATATGTTAACAGTTTGAGAACAAAATAAATCATGAAATGTCATCATTGTTGATTCTGAGTTTCTCAGGAATTCCCCGTCATGCATTCAACTGCATATCCCTATGTGTTCTCTGTTGATAATAAAGTTAATGTACTTAAAATATTGTTAGTATTTAGTAGTTGTAGTCTCAGGAATGTTTTTCTAAAATTATGTTAACAAAAAACAAACAGTTTATGCTTTCGTTTCTTTTGCTCATCAAATTTATCAGAACAGGTATGAAGTACTAATGTGAGTATGTTGATGTGTGTATTGTACTTATAGGTTACTGCATTTGTATGGGAAAATATGAACGAGTTTTTCGGATGTGTATACTGCATGACCTTGGAAGTGCAGTATGTCCATCCGACAAAATGAGTTCATATTTTCCCATACAAATGCAGTAACCTTTTTATTATATGCTCATTTACTTATTTTACCCAAGGCTTAAATATATAAACAAAAATACACTACAAGAAACAAAGTAACTGAATGTATGCCGTATTCAAAGCTAAACACACAAGCGCAGATTCATCATTACACAATAACATTATTAATGTGCACGTAACTCCGCCCAGATAAATTTTAAGTTGGGCGCACGCTAGACGTAAGTTTCGAAAGAAAATGGCGTTTTGGTCTACTTAAAATTGACATTTGGAGTCATATTGTGAATGAATGCAAATTGCAACAACTTTTCCATTTGATCTTGAAGGAATACATTTTGGTATTTTTGTCAATTCGACAAAATTTCGTGATTATGGACTGGATTTATTTACATGAAGTACGTTGATTTCAGCGTCTGTGCCAATTCTACATGAAATACATCGTATTGAAACGGCGAGGCAGAAGTGTGTTGACATCGGCATGCGTGTTTCTGTTCTGTCATTGAATGATTCAGATCATAATATGGGAAAAATATGAAATCTTTCAATTTCAATTATCGAAAAGACGCTGTGGAATTTAATGTTTATTTCATTTTGAGTGCAGAAAGGATGTAATTGCACTCAGAATATAGTCGAAATTACAGTACAATTTCGAAATGTGTGATCAACCTTGAGAATCCATGACATGTTCATGTAATTTGGATTTGCAGAACTAAGAAAGTACAATTTGAGGAAATTCAGGATGTAAAATTGTAAGTATATTTTTGCTGTTTTTATTAACAGCTAAAGAAGACAGTTTATGTCTTGTAACTTGCATGTTATTTGTAAGGACCCTGTCTGGCATCTATAGCTAGCCTAAATCTGAAACATTGTATCAAAAAAAGTTAGCACGGAATGTGCCAAAGCACCCGGTATGTGGCAGTCCACTAAACATCTGCTTTAGTTCATTCAGAAACAAATTGTTTGTTTACAGTAGAAAGTAGTTCCTTTATTCGCGTGAATGCAGTATGAATAGAGCACGAGGGTTCAGCATCGCAAAATATTGCACGATTCTGACAATGTAAAGTTAGCGGAGAAAAAAATGAGCATATAATAATGATACTTACTGGAATTATCAAATTGAAGGGCTAAGTTAGGAAATTTGCAGTATATGTTTGAAATTTAGGAGAAATAAAATGATTTCATCCATCATTTACTATTATTAATGTTGTATTTAAAAACAGTTTTGTTAAATTTATTCTTGAAAATATTTGATTCTGAGATATGTTTCCAAAATGTACTGTTCTCTAATATTTATTGATAAAATGTATAAACAACTAGTGTGATTTTCTTGACGTATTAATTCTGAAATTCAGTCGTCGTTTACCTGAAGCAAATAAACCACCATGTTTTTTATGTCCAGCAGCAGATTAATTATTGACATAACTAAAGAAATAAAGATCATTATTCTGTCATATTGATTCATAAATTAACAATAATGGCAGCATTTCATTGCTTAAAATATTGAACTGAGAAGGAAGATTTCACATTGATGTAGTTTTAAAATAGTACATTATAACTTCCCAATGAAGTTGTATGCTTAAACCAATCTTAAGTCCTCTAAATTGAGGGATGATCTAATTGGAGAGAACATGTTTGCATTTTTTTACCCAAATAAATAGGCTAGAAATGACCAATATGATTATAATTCTGGGATTTTATAGAAAATGACAGAAAGTGTACAATGTACCACTGATGATCAATAATACCCTTAAAATTTTACTTTTGCTTTCCAGTAGTAATGTCTTGTACATGTGTTGTTGCTTCTGTTAAAATGTTTCAGAAATATTTTAAGTTTTCTGAGCAAATTTGAATTTAACCTTTTATACAGTTGGCTTCTAGATTTCAAAGTTCTGGGATTGTTGTTATTGATTCTAAGAAAAGGTGTCACTATTCTCTGTTTTTACATAATAGCATCTATGCAGTGTTCATAGCATTGTCACAGAATATTTTAGACTCCAGTCATCGTTATCTTGATAGGAATGGTTACATGTGTAAAGGTACTACCTGAGTCAGCATATTTTGGGCATAGCATACCTAAAGTTTGATTGCTGTGTTTTACTTAAACAGTTTTAGAATGTATTTTTAATAGGTCAGGATTGCGCTGATATCCTGTAAGTCCCTATTCTTACATCATTTCATTCCATCAACAATCAGCTGACTGTATAATGCAATGCATATTAGTCAGAACAGTAAATCTGTTCGCAAGTTCAGATTCGCAGCAGAAGTCAGAACGTTGGTAGATTTGTTAATAATCATATTTATTGAAGCATCATATACTTTCTGTTTAAATGGAATTGCTTTTTTTATTTGGCTGCCTTTAAGAAATTATGTAACATATTGTGACTAATTACTGAACCAACAATACTGTTTGTTGTTGTTCACTGTGAATTTGTCGTTGTGGAATACCAGGTTTTGGATAGTTTTGTCTCTGTGATAAACCATACAATAAGTGCAGCCATAATGTGAAGTACAGATAAATAGGCAGTTGTTTTAAAAAAAAAACCCACCAAAAATAATACCCCTAAAAATAAATGAATTCGCAATATGTGACAACAACATGGCAGTCAGTTTTTTGTTACTGTTCCAATAAGCAGAGAAGATATGACAGAATAAATTTGAATATCATAATATGAAAGACAACCTTAATTGTTATGTTTGTTATGAAATTAATGCTTGTGCAAATTTTCATGTTCTTTGTAAAGTGCTGTGGAGCTGTGTGTGATATGTTCATACACAATGATTTGTTAATCTAATTGTAAACCTTTGGTGTTTACATGAACATTAATCATTGGTGTTTACATGGACATTAATCATTGGTGTTTACATGGACATTAATCATTGGTGTTTACATGGACATTAGTCATTGGTGTTTACATGAACATTAATCATTGCTGTTTACATGGACATGAATCATTAATGTTTACATGGACATTAGTCATTGGTGTTTACATGAACATTAATCATTGGTGTTTACATGGACATTAATCATTAATGTTTACATGGACATTAGTCATTGATGTTTACATGGACACATGGACATTAATCATGGTGTTTGCATGGACATTAATCATTGGTGTTTACAAAGACATTAATCATGTGTGTTTACATAGACATGAATCAATAGTGTTTATATGGACATTAATCACTGATGTATACATGGACATTAATTATTAGTGTTTACATAGACATTAATCATTGATGTTTACATGGACATTATCATTTGTATAATTCAGCAACAGTTGATTTTATATAAGCTAAGTAGAGCTTAGTGTTTTTCTTGACTGACTTTCGTTCAGGATCTACCTTTTGACTCATATTTAGATACAAAAAGCAGCAATTGACTGTGAACAAGCAATGTATTGTGCAAAGTATTGAGATAATCAGATGCTTCCAGGCTGTAGGATCATGGGATTTCTTAAGAAAATGATCTTTCATGCACCTTTTTCAAACCCAATTGAGGAAAAATCATGCAAATTTCCTGTTGTTCCTCCAATTTGTTTATACCCAGTGCATGAGTTTTATGTTTGTCTAACCAAACATAGTGCAAAAGTGGTGATACAGAAATAGCTAGCACCATGTAATTTTGGCCATGTACAAAAACTGATACATTTGACACTACAGTAATAATATGCTAACACAGGCCTTTGACATTCTGTCACTGTAGTAAGAAAATGTCGGAATATCCATGAAAAAATATGGATTATATATATATATATATGCGTAGGATTGGGCTTTTTTCCTTTTTTTTTCTAAAGATAGTCTGACATTTTCTTACTACAGTGATAGGGCTTCAAAAACCTGTATGTTAACATCTGAAATGGTGAGAAAAAGGACCTGATGACTGGACAGATATAAGGGGGTCCAATAATATCTTCAGTTTGCAAAGGCCTCTTGAAATGGAGTGATAAGAAACAATATTTACCAGCTGAACAAATGGAATTAGGTATGAATATATCTTGTACATTTATTTTTAAACAAGTGATATCATTAAATGCTGGTCTTAAATTAGTATACCCTATAATAATATTGTCACCCATCAGAGCCATTCAGCATTGTTTACCCGTGATTCCCCCTCCTGTTGGAGGTAGGTGCAAGGGGCTTCCAACTCAAAAGAAAATATCTGGCAACATCTCTAGACACTAAATGTGGACTGATTCATTCAGTTGGTGTAGGCCCCATATGGTCATTAATTTCTGTGTTTGATGCTGCATTATCAAATTGAGAAAAATAAGATTGTGTTTTGAGTAGTTATTTATACATTTTATATCTGCAGGAAGCAAATTAATTATTCTTACATATTGGGAGTCAATAATGGTACATTTGTACGTCATGGGAACGAATCATTGTGCTGCTAATGTTTTAATATTGTGATTGTGACAGACATTGCATGTTCACAGTAAATTGTCATTCACTGTATTGTTTTAGTATGAATCTCAAAATAAAGCTGTTAAAACTAAGATGTGGAAAGTTGAAATTTTAATGAAACAGAGTTTTACTAGGAGATACAGCTAGTAATGTGCAATACTTTTTGATGGTCTTTAGTCAGAAGATGAAACAATTTTGAGCTCTCCTGATCTAGAAGTGCTTATGGGATTGCCAGTTGTCTGTTGTCGATCGTTTGTCATCCACCATGTCTCTGTCCCTTAGCACAAGCTTGTTATTGCTACTTTTAAACTACTTGGAGGAATGCCATGAAACATTGCACACACTAAAGTCTTTTTGGTCCTAAATGAAACTGGCAATGCTTAGCCATCCATTATAGCTGCTGCATCAGCCATGTTGAAAATCTTAAAGCTTATCCTCCTGAATGGATGGTAATATCAGCATGGGGTTTTCACTAACAGGCATCTTATGATGTCTACTTGGTAATTGTGAAAATGGTGCCAATCTGACATCTAGTATGGTTACCACTACAGCCATCTTGAAAATCTTGTTAACACTACTCCAAAGAAATGATGTCATATCAACATACAAGGTCATATCAACATGGGATTTTCGTTAAAAGACCTTTTATGATGTCCTAAATGAAACCAAAAGTTACATGAGCAATGGCGTTTTCACTTCAAGACTGTCTAGGTGGTCTTAAAAATCGCACAGATCTGACATGGCCAGCACAGTGGCCAGCTTAAAAATATTAACACTACTCCTCTTAGATGAAAAGTCATATCAGTATTTGCTTTTCACCAAAATACTTCTTATCATGTCCTGTACATACTGAATGAAAATGGTGCCAATCTGACATCCAGTATGGTCACCATGGCAGCCATCTTGAAAATCTTGTTATTGCTATTCCTTCTAAATGGAAAGTCATGAATTAATATGGTACTGATCTGACTGCCTTAATGAATATATTGAAAATCTCACCAATCTCTTGAATGGATGGTCATATCAACATTGGTTTTTCACCAATCTCTTGCATGGATGGTCATATCAACATTGGTTTTTCACCAATCTCTCGAATGGATGGTCTTATCAACATTGGTTTTTCACCAAAACTAATGGTGTCTAGTTTGCCCTAAATGAAATTGGTGATGATCAAACAGCCAATATGGCTGCCTCAGTGGCAAAATTTAAAATCATGTTGCTTATTAATATCAGAGATGGTTTCAACACTCAGTAATTGAAAACAAGATAATATTTTATCTTCAGTTCCTGGAAATTCCTTCTTGAAAAGTAGATCGTCATTCCCTTCAAGGGACTCCTATTTTTTTGTTTACAACAAACAATTCTAGAAGTACTTTTAACTGCAAGGAAATTTATATTTTATTTACTTAAAGAAAGATGTGAAATGTTACAAAAGAATGAAGGTCATGATTTTTACCCAGAATATTGACCAGTGCTTTTACCTTTGACAATATCACAGAATTTATAAGTTAAAATCATTTAGATTCATGCTGTTCTGTATATATATATATATATATATATATATATATATATATATATATATATATATATATATATATATATAGTTTAATGTACTGGCATGCCATTAATGTTGTACTTGAATCCTGTACATGCATATTCATTATAACATTGGAGTAAGGGATTTTTTCAGTTTAGGAACTGTGTATGATCTTACTGCATATTTTCCTTTTTTCAATTAAAAACACATATCTATTCAAGAAGTAAGATGGTAAATGAGAAACACGTGTATATTTCAAGAAGTTAGTTATTAAATAAGTTCTTAGTTCATGTAATGACTATAAAACAGCCAGCTTTCATGATCTATCAAATTAGTTGATCAGGTGACGATATACAAATAAATTAAAATCTGTGGCAAGAAATTGGCAGCAAATATCAAAATATGAACCGTACATGTATATTTCAGGAATTTTTCATTATGTTTTGCTTCAATATTAAGACTTCCTTGATTTGTTTGATAAATGCTACAGTGCACGTTTCATTAAAGCACTCTTCATTAGTTGGCATTTTTATGATCATTTTCTTGTCTCCACATACACAGTACAATTAAGCATGTGATTTTAAAAGTCTGCTAAAATTGGATGCAAATTATTCACTACTTTTGGATTTTTTAGATTTTGAAACCAACCTTTCATATCTCAGTGCAACCATTGTCATATCCATTTCCATTTGAAGTGATAGACTTTCCTAGCAACAATCCCACGGCATGAGGTTAGAACCTGATATTCTTCTTGATGACCATGACTAGCTTCATCCAGATGCATGCTGGGAGTGTAATAGATGAATCCAATTTCAAAAAGGATGAACTGTACACAAAAGATTTATATTGCAAAATGGCTGCTTAGTGATCAGTAAGAAAGAGCTCACTCTTGCAACTCAAACTGATTCAAACAGAAGTGTGCAAAGGATCACAATAATCAACAAGCATCCGAATCACCAGGACTAAAATGATCCAGGGTTAGGAAAATTGATCACATTGAATAGAAATGAAAACAAGTGTTTGCATTAAGATTAGAAAGGGTGATCTGAAAATCCTCAAGTGTTTAATAGAAGTGAACAATTTGTTTCAAAGTGTTAGCATTGTTATGCTTTGATTTAGTCTAAATAGAGGTACAAATTTTATTGGTTCCTGTTGAAAACTAGAGTGAGTATTAAAATGTCATAATTAGCAGAATTTCTTCAGAATGAGAAGGTCTGACATGTTGGTAATAACAAGAAAGTCAAAAAAGGCATGACAGATTTGACCTTTGTTAACAAGAATGACCAAGACAGATTTGACACTTGTTAACAATAATGACAGTAACTAATTTGACCTGTGATAAAAATAATGACCTTGGAAAGTGTCAAAATATTTTTAAAGTAATTTTATTGAACCACTGAATTAGCTTGGTCATTATTACTAAACACATTATATTGTGTGCATTGTTAACTTCAGAAATTTAACTTGGCATGAAGCTTAATGGACATTGTGGTATTTAAATTGATAACACTGGTACTGTACTCTTGGACATTTTTATTAAGTTTTAGTTAGGTAATCAGTGCTGAGATTCTTAGATTTTAATCTATGTACTGCAGTTGGGCTTCTTTTATTTCATTGCACTGCATTTCAAATGCTCAATCAGAAAATCAGATATTTAGAATTCTATATTTCTTCTGATACAAATAAAATTAAACAAAATTGTTGTACACTGGCGTTTTTCCTAACAAGCATCACATATCAGTAATGGGTTTAAATTGTTACATTTCCATTTTAATTTTTTAGCTCACCTGACCTGATGGTATGGCCATTTGTCCTTATTGTGTCATCCTTCATCTGTCCACAACTGCTGTGTTCAACTCAAGAAAGGGGCCTCGAGTGGCCGAATGGTCTAAAGCGCTCACCGTTACAGATCATTGCCATCTCACCTCTGTCTGTGTGGGTTCGAGTCTCGGGCTCGGCCAGTGTGGGTATGTGAGAAAGCTTGCCAGTAGCTTCTCATGGGTCAGTGGTTCTTTCTGGGGTTTTGCCTGGTTCTTCCTCCACCATTTATACTGGCCGCCATGTATAGCCTATCTTGTGCTGAAAACTGGCATTAAACCCTACAACAACAACAACTCAAGAAATGCTAGCCCCATAAAGATGATACAAATAATGCCAATTTGCCACCAGGTATGGCCACCATTACTAAATTAGAAAACCTTTAAATGACTTCTCTGATAGAAAGCACTCTGGCATGAAGTCCTTTCATGTTTATACAGATTATATTTATGTCATAAACTATGGCCAATATTACTTATAATGAAAATTAATAACTTTAAATGACTTTATAAAATCCTGCAACAGAATTTAACAAATCATCCTGGCAATGAGGGCTTTATGCAAATGATGCTGCTCCTCCATCAAATATCACCATCATTATAACAATAGAAAACGTTTAAAGAATGTCTTCTCGAAAACTGTTCAACAGAATCTGACCAAACTTTATATAAAGCAGATTGGCATAAAAACCTTTAAGATCTGTACAAATGATGACAATCCACCGTCAAATAGGCAGCTGTTACTGAAATTAAAAGAAAATTAAATAACCTTTCAGAAGCTTGTAAGCAAACTTGACCAAACTGGACAGAATCATTTTGGTATTAAGTGTTTTAAGATTTATACAGATGGTGCTGATTTATTATCAGATATGGCCACCATTACTAAAAAGATTTTTTTAACAAAAAATGACTTCTCAAAAACCATGAACAGAATTTGTCCAATTTTACAGAACACATTCTGGCATGAAGGGCTTGTAGATTTGTACAAACACATTCTGGCATGAAGGGCTTGTAGATTTGTACAAACACATTCTGGCATGAAGGGCTTGTAGATTTTTACAAACATTCAGGCAGGAAGGGCTTGTAGATTTGTACAAACACATTCTGGCATGAAGGGCTTGTTGTGCAAACATATTCAGGCATGAAGGGCTTGTAGATTTGTACAAACATATTCAGGCATGAAGGGCTTGTAGATTTGTACAAACATATTCAGGCATGAAGGGCTTGTAGATTTGTACAAACATATTCAGGCATGAAGGGCTTGTAGATTTGTACAAACATATTCAGGCATGAAGGGCTTGTAGATTTGTACAAACATATTCAGGCATGAAGGGCTTGTAGATTTGTACAAACATATTCAGGCATGAAGGGCTTGTAGATTTGTACAAACATATTCAGGCATGAAGGGCTTGTAGATTTGTACAAACATATTCAGGCATGAAGGGCTTGTAGATTTGTACAAACATATTCAGGCATGAAGGGCTTGTAGATTTGTACAAACATATTCAGGCATGAAGGGCTTGTAGATTTGTACAAACATATTCAGGCATGAAGGGCTTGTAGATTTGTACAAATGATGCAGATCTTCCATCAGATATGGCAGCTGTTACTTTCTACTAGAAAAACCTTTGATAATGTCAAAACAACCACTTGACAGAATTTGACCAAGCTTTGACAGAAAGTGTCCATGCTTGAAAGGCTTTCAGATTTGTACAAATTCTGCTTTGCCATCAAATATGGCTGCCATCAGTAAGAAGAGGAAAAGCATTACCCAGCTTCAGCTTTAAAATAAATTCTGAACAGGATTTACCTACTTTGACACAAAGCATTGTAGGGGCCTTTAAATATTGGACAAATTATGCTGATGATTAGTCAAGTATGCAGGAACTAAAGAAACCCAAGTTGTTCATAACATATGCAGTCAACAGCATTGGAAGAAGTTTAACAGAAAGCAACCTAATGACCCAATTTTATTGCCCAACTGCCATCTTATTTGGCTGTCAGGAAGATGTCTGTCAGGTGAATGATTTAAGGTCCACTTGGACTTCTTGCTAGTTCAGTACTGGAGCTTAATTTTAATAATAAATGGATTATGTGTTTATCAAGGCCTATTTTCCTCATTTATGTTAAGTTTATTGTGAACACTGTTTAAAATCAGGGATGTTTAATGTATATAGCTTCAGTTTTGACTTAGGATATTCAGTTTTGTTATGTTTTGTTTTCAAGCTTCTGTCAGAACATACAAAGAAATAGTGTTACACCTATATGGTCTTAACTTAAAAACTAAGTAACAGAAAGAGGTAAAACCAACAGTTTTGTATTATTTAACAAATAATTTATTTCCCTTGCATAAAAAATAAAAATTTAAAAGGAACTTATAGTATTGTGAATTAAATCCCAAGTAATCATAAATGTTCTATCACAAGTCCAAAAGTAGAGTGTTCCAAATGAATTCCAGCCTTGAATTTGCTGACGTACCAATATTTTAAAATAGTTTGATGTACCAACAGTCTTGATGTATTACAATGATATAATCCAAAATGTCTTTAAACAAATTTAAGATCATCCTAAAAGTGTATTTTAATCCAGTCAATGAGCACTTTGAAATTTCAATGAATAATTTAAATAAATGAATGGAACACAACTAAAATGATTCCACAGAAGGATATTAAAATAGGAATGAAGAATGTGTTCACAAACCTATTTTATATACATCCCTGCTTGACCTATGTTGCAATAGCAATTCTGAATAAAAAATCATCATAATAGAAAATTACACCAAACTGTAAACAACCTCAGACCATGAACTTAATGCAAGTAAACATGATGACAAAAATTAGAAACTAGAATTTCCAAAGGGAAACACCCAAATCATGAACTAAAATCAAAGTAAACATAATTTTAAAAAATTACATGAGTCAGGTAGGACCAAATCCTGCCATCATTACTGACAAAGGTCAATCACAAAATACAAATTAAATATACATAACAGATATCACTTATTGCCCAGTAGAACATCAGTCCTTTGAATCCAGTTTCCTTTCTTTTTGTCTAGTATCTGTCAGACTAGTAGAACATCAGTCACCTCGAGTGACTCTTTCTTTTGTCTAGTTCAGGGGTCTCAAACTCAAACCACCCTGATGTCTGTATGAGGGCATTTTCGATGGCCCAAGGAACACCCCACCTTTGTTATCTCTCGTGACACTTTGTGTTGCCAATCATTTTGCAGGCCACAGGATACAGTTTGGTGGGGCACATTCGGCCCGCAGGCCCCGTATTTGAAACCCCTGGTCTAGTTTCTGTCAGAAGATCTTGACACATGTATCACTATTTGAAGCAACTGCTGGGCTGTGTTAAGAGTCTGTGTTGATGTTTTTGTTATACCCCTGCCTTTATAAAGTTGGATATATACAGGATTTCTACTGCATGTTCATGCGTCTGTCCATCAATCAAACTATCTCATGGATGCAACTAATCTCCGTTTTTAATGGATTATGGTAAATATATAAATATTATGGCCTTCATTTGAAGCTACGCATATTGACAAATCATTTTTCCCTCAGTTGTAGTCAAGCCCACTAAGTGGAAAGTGAGAGACTTTTCCATCTCAGGTCATTCATTTGCACACAATTCCTAAGACACTTGATAGATTCTCATCATAATTAACATGAATCTCTATGAAGCTAAAGCAATTTATTCCATGTGTTTACTCATCCCTTGCACCATGGGGGTCAAGGTCACAGTTGCAGAAAATTTGTGTCCAGGTTTTAATTAAAGCTTTTCATATGCCAATGTGGGTATGTGAGAAAGCTTGCCAGTAGCTTCTCGTGGGTCAGTGGTTCTTTCCGGGGTTTTCCCTGGTTCTTCCTCCACCATTTCTACTGGCCGCCATGTATAGCCTATCTTATGCTGAAAAATGGCGTTAAACCCCACAACAACAACAACAACAGGGCCAACATACTGAATCGGTAACACCAGTCATTTTTTACACATGACAAATGTGACTTGTCTATCCCACATGGAAAACCAAACCCCTCTATGGCTAATACTCAAGTTATCACAGAAGGTGTATACAGCCTATTATGAACGCTTAATGTACAAAAGGCCACTGGACCAGACCTCATTCCAGCAAGGATCCTGAAAGATCTAATAGAAGAGTTTGCACCATACTTGTGCTATATTTACCTGAAATGCTTCTCAAAAGGGCCAATTCCTGATGTATGGAAACGGCAAATATCATGGCTGTCTTCAAAAAAGGGGAAAGAATCGAGGCCAACAAATACCGACCTGACTCGCATGATAATGTATCTGCAGCAAAATGCTTGAGTGATATAATACTATCTGGACAACTTCAACATCCGAACAGACCACAAGCAAGATTTATATGCCAGATGAAACACCTTTGAGTATAAGCTGCTCAAATCCTTTGACAAAGGAAAGCTTTGCGTTCTGGTCATCGAGTCTAGTCAGACTTTTGACCTTGTCCTCCATGAACGATTCCTTTGTAAAATTTATCACTATGTCACAAGGGGTAATGATCTGAAATGGATACTAGATTTTCGGACACTAGATCCCAGAGAGGGTTATCGCAGATGGAGCAATATCAGACCCAGCATCTGTTCTTAGCGGAGTACCTCAAGGGACTGTTTTGAGTCCATTCTCCTCCTGATGTTAATGGCCTGACATCTAGCGTCAAATCCAAAACAATGCTATCTGCAGACGACTGAATAATCTACAAGAAAATTAATGTCCGCAAGGACTGCAACATTCTACCAGACAACTTCGATCGATTTCCTCTTTGCGAAAGAATCTGGATTGTATCATTCCACCAAACAAAGGTAGCATCCTTAGAGTTTACAAGAAGTCTCTTAACAAGACCGACTACACCCTCAAGAGGCACAAGCTAGTCACTGAGGATGCAAAAAAGTAGCTTGGCGTGGAACTCCTTAAAGACCTGTCATGAAAATGTCACATAGACAAGAATGTGAATAAAGGAGAAGAGGCCTTGGTTTTCTGCTTTGCAACCTGTGCCACTTGCCATTAAATACTGCACAACCGTGTCGAAATCGCATAACCAGAACCAGATCAACAAGAAAGAGATGGTTGAGAGGAACATTACCAACATATATAGGAACACTAACAGTATCAGAGCCTTGCTGGATCATCTCGAGTACGGGTATCTAGAATGCAGGGAAAAAAAAGCCCACTTGACCATGATGTTCAAGATCGTCAGCAACCTAGCAGATATACATGTTTACAAATATCTGGCCCCAGCATCTAGTCGAACCAAGGCCAATCACGGCGAGAAGTTCAGACACGTATATACAGCTGCAAATTCTTATAAGTTTATTTTTTCTGCGTTCCATAGAACATCAAGCAACTTACCGGTCACCGTTGCAGAAGCAGACTTGGTGTCCTACACGTAGGAGATATCCACCATTACATTCTAACACATTTGACAGTTACAAGTAAAACTTAATTATTCGCAGGGCATATGCTGATGGAAACAGGTGATGGGGGGGGGGGGGGTAATTCTATTTCACAAAAAGATAAGAAATAGAAAGAGATAACCTACTATAAAAGAACATCAAGGACTTGCAGATCTTAATGAATATGAAGAAATCAAAATCCATTATAACTGGAACTTTGTATTGTCCAATAACTTAAATTTTTATATGGTTTGACACATTTGAAATTCAAATAGTGCACCAAGTGAGAATCAAGAAACAATCATGATGGGAGACTTTAACCTCGATACCCACAAAATGACACAAATAATGAAAGATGGAAAACACGTTCGCAATCTTTCTGACTCACAAATGTGATTTAATCACCTACTAGAGTTACAGAAAGTTCTAAGACATGTATAGTTCACTTTTGGAACTATATACACCCGGGAGCGATTATACACATTGAAGTGCCATTTATAGGTCTTAATGACCTCTATCCCGTATAAATTATTAGAAAGCGTGCCTACTAACCTGGAAGTAACTAAAACGCGGAATTTTCAACTAGTAATATATGCATTAAGATTATGTACCCTAATTTATTCTGCAAGTATCTTGATGATGTTCCTTTGTCTCTCATAAGTTTGATAATGTTACTGATATGTTTTTTCACGTGTCAAAAAACTACCAGAATCATATGTTTTTTACCCATGTCAAAACTACTCGAATCACATGGTTTTATCCATATAGCAAAACTACTCGAATTACATGTCTATACCCAATTGTATTCCTTCTTATCAAGACACAATTCTCTGTTTACAGATCAGTCAGGTTTTAGACAGTTCCACTATCTTCAAACGGCTTTAGCAAACATCATTAATTCTTGGCATCAGGAAACAGATAAAGGGAATCTTACTGGTGAATTATTGATAGATTTTTCTTAAAGCATTGGTTCCTGTTAGTCACAATATTATATTACCGAAATTAGGAATGCATGGGCGTTCGTATTTATTTAACAAGATCTCGTTTTTAGCGTGTATTTAAACAACATATCTGAAACCATTTACTTTAGAGGTGTTTTAAGTGATTCATCTTAGGTAACCATAGACTATTTGTAATTTTTTTACTTTTTCCTGTTTATAAGTGATCTCCCCTTGGAATCTGAAAATAATATGTTTATTTTGGTGAATGGCACAGCTGCATAAGCTACAAGAACAAGCATTGATAAAACTATACGCTATATTCGGATATGTAAAATTTTCAACTTGATGTAGCAATTAAGTCATGTACTTCAAATCTAAAAAAGGTAGCAACAAGGTTTCACTAACAAAAGAAAATGAGGCTGCAAAATACAGGATTATTCAGTATACTGCGGGCGTGGCAAGCTTGAACGTGTCGCTCATGACAAACTTTTTATTTCTTTTGTCGCCGTTGTTTTAACAAGAAAGGTAATGGACTGCAACGAAATACTAGACCAACAACTTTCAGATGAGGAAAGCCTAAAGACGCACCACTCTGTGGCAGTCACAGATATAGCTGCTACACTTCCTGCTGTTTGAACGGAATTAGTGCAGGTTGCGAAGATGTTGCTGCAAACAGTGTAATAAAATGTTGGAACAAAAGCGGAATAACCGAGCTACATTAGTGACTTGCATTAATCATAAACAGCACTTGGGGCAGAAGATTACACTATCTCAGACAGATGAAATGCGCGAGGATGAAATTGAAAACTTCCGCGACCTCTGTGAGGGCCGTATCTGAGCCGCGATGACCAAGACTCTGGATGAGTGTGTGCTGGGGATGTATGCGGCTATTGTTTTGAATGCCAACTCCACCCCCACTCCCCAATACAAATATCACATCAAACTCCTAAGGAAGATCATTTTATTGGGCACACGCTTACAACACTCTGCTACAAGCAAGGTCATATATATGGAATATACACAACACCTGTTACCGTGGAGCCAAGAACTCTTACGTACTGTCAATTTAGTCATTGATGTCCACGATACAGTAACTTGTCCGAAAGACAATGAACAACAATGATTCAAATAACGTAATAAAACCTAGCTGGCAAGAAAACAACTACCTCGGAGATGTCTGTCGCAGTCTGGCCAGGGGACAACCTGACCCGAATGACCCAGGTGGATAGGGTGAAAGATCCCAGAAAGGTTGAGGATAGGTGAAGGGACGCAGAGCCACGAAAACAAAAGCAGGAGGCGCAATTTGCTCAGTTACGTAATGCTAAGGAACAAATGAGTAATGAAAATGTGGGAACCGCTGGAACTACTGTAAAAATTACTAAAACTGAGCTTCCACCTTCAAACAAACGCGACGATAGAACAAATACAAACTGACTTGGACATGCCACCATTGGAGCATTTATCCTAGATATGGTTATAGTGCTGTCGGAGCGACAGGAACTGCTGCGATGATAAAAGAATGCAGTCGTTTTAACAACGACAGTTTCAAGTAGAACGCTTGCAATTGCCGAAACGATGGGTCACAGCATCAAATCGAGCAATGAATTGGACCAGTTTATTATACCGAAATATCAGCTTGCTCTCAAGCAAAGCATGGTGGCAGCTTAACCAGTGCGAACGATGTCTGCATACGGCACGTAAATTGGTATTATAGACTACCAACAGTGTTGTGGTTGCTGGTCTGGCAACCAGCTACGCCAAGTTGACCTAGAAGCTCCTCAGTAGCAGCATAGCAACAGAGAGGGTGAACAGACAAGGCTGAATTGTATTTGTTCGAAAAATAAAGGTTCTTACAAAAACTCAAAACACGAGTTCAGTAACTCCAAACCAAAGCCTCTAACCGATCGAGATTCCTCTAATTTGGTTAACTCATATTATTATTTTATTTTTGACGCGCGTGTTTTGAATTTTTGTAGCGTATTTATTTACTCACCGAACACTTATTCGTAGTCGTCACCCTCTCTGCTGCTGTCTTCAACCAAAAATTTTATCGAGACCTACACAATACCTCGACCGAGGATCGTGTAAATTTATCGTGATAAATCCGTTTGGGGTAGCTTGTGCTCGCGCAAAGAAGTTTTTTAATTTAATTAAATCCATATCCCCTGAACACCAAGTCTGATGAATAATTCGCAGAGTATGTGTATCTATTCCATTAAACACAACTAAAATATTACAATTGTCTCTGATCACTTTAGGTATTTGTGTATATCGCTGAGTAACATAAACCACGTCTGTGTTTTTGTGTCTGCCTCTGGAAAATATTCTGGCTGGATTCGACAGTTTCTCCAGCATCACATCATCATATACTACAAGATTATTAATAAATCCATCTAGGTCATCTACAGATGTGGCTTCATCAATATCGGTGATAAAATCAATAATATCATTACCGTCCTCGTCCAACAATTTTGCATTTTCATTAAAATCTTTAAGCACTTCATAACATGTTGATCATCTACAGATGGTGCCACTAAATACAACTTATCCCACTTGAGCCATGTCATTATCAAATTGAGCAACAATTGCGTCTTACCAGACCCAGATGGGCCTATTATTATCATCCTGATAGAATTTGGTAGCGCTGGATGATGTTTGACTGGCTCTTGCTTTCGTGTCGCTGAGAAATCAATGACATCCATGTTGTACAAATATATAATAAATAATATTATTTATATTGTGTTCGAGGCAGAGCACCCACGTCCACCAGTGAATTAACAACAATAATAACAAAAAATTAAAAGCGTGCACCCACAGGCAAGTTTGTGAAATGTGGTACAAAAAATACAAATTTATTTCGTCTCATACGAAGACAGGTTGTGATATCGCTGCTTCACTGGGAAAATTACCAGGGAATCCATGGGCTAAATACCCTGGTGAGAAACATCTACCTAGATACAATTATTGTGGTCCTGGAACCCGACATGACATTCGACTTGACGAAAGAGACCAACCAAAACCTGGAGAGTATCCAATAAATGCGACTGATCAAGCGTATCACGTTCATGATGTTGCATATAAAAATAAGGATTTACAACAACGACATATTGCAGATGTGAAGTTGATTCATGCGTTACATTCCATAAAAAATAAATCTCTCAGAGAAAAACTTTCTAGCTTTCTAGTAAAATCTGCGTTGAAAGGTAAATTAGTCCAAGGGGCTGGTAATTAATCAACTGATTTTAAAATAATGGAATCGATTTATTATAGTCCAAGGGGGTATTGGAGGGGTAGAGCAGCGATTGATAAACTTGCTGTTGCAGCAGGTGTCTCACGTTCTGCTGCTGCAAACTGGTTAGCACGACAGACAATATGGTAAATCTATCTACCACCACCTAAAAAATTCAGTACGCACATTTTGATGTCAGCACTCCCAATGAAGTACATCAAGCAGACATTTTGTTCTTACCTCACGATATTATTAAACTTGGCAGACGTCAATCATGCAATACAAATACGCGTTAACTGTCGTTGACGTTGCAAGTAGATATAAAGAAGCAGAACCACTATCAACAAAGACAGCAACTGAAGTTGCATCTGCGTTTGAACGAATTTATCAACGAGGACCCTTGCGATGGCCACAACTGCTACAGGTTGATCCTGGCAATGAATTTCTTGGTGCAGTATCTTCTTTGATGAAAAAAACATCTCGCCGATATAAAATTAATTCATGCCATAAATAATGTAAAAGATATATCACTTCGAGAAAGATTAGCTGCTTTTCTGGTAAAAGCTGGTATGAAAGGTAAAATAATGTTGGGGCTGGTAATTAATCAACTGATTATTATCATAATAATGGAATCTGTTTATTATAGCCCAAGAGGATACTGGAGAGGTAAAGCAGCGATTAGTAAACTTGCTGAAACAGCAAAAGTTTCACGTGATGTCGCTGCAGCGTGGTTAGCACGACAGGCAATATGGCAAATCTATCTACCACCACCTAAAAAAATTCAGTATGCACATTTTGATATTAGTACCCCTAATGAAGTTCATCAAGCAGATATTTTGTTTTTACCACACGATACCATTAAAATTGGCAGACGTCAATACACATACAGATACGCGTTAACCGTCGTTGACGTTGCAAGTAGATATAAAGAAGCAGAATCATTATCAACTAAAACAGCGACTGAAGTTGCATCTGCGTCTGAACGCATTTATCAACGTGGTGGTCTACGATGGCCACAACTGCTACAGGTTGATCCTGGCAAAGAATTTCTTGGTGCCGTAATATCGCTGATGCAACAACATAACGTTAAAATCAGACGAGAACACACCGCAATTCATCGCGATCAGGCAATCGTTGAACGATTTAATCGAACACTTGCTGAGCGGTTATTCAGATATCAGTATGCAAAGGAAATATCCACAGATAAAAGATCTCGTGAATGGGTTGCAAGATTACCAAATGTAATAGCTGAGTTAAATAATGAAATTACTCGTGCAACTTCTATGAAGCCTACCAATGCAATCATAAAGAAATATATACCAATACAACGACATGACTCTTTCTCTCAACCAGTACTAGGTAATGTGACTGTAAGATATTTATATAAGCCCGGTGAACTTGAAGGGGGTAAAAAAGAGCAACTGATCCTATTTGGAGTGTGACCACACATAAAATCTCTAGCGTGGTAAGATCCACGGGTAGACCTGCAATCTACAGACTAGATTCAACTGCTCCTCAACGTGGATTTGTACGCGAACAATCACAAGTAATTCCTGAAGACACACAATTACCACCGCGTTCACTTTTGTAAACTGGCTCCTCGATGTCGATTACATTCAAAACAGGTCAGCGTCACATTTTCGTGTGTGTGACCAAGACTACTATTAATTCTATCCAAGGTAAACTGTCTTGGATTATTATTCGAATACTGCCACAACATATTACAGTTACAGCTCGCACAATGATTATTCTGTCGTTGTTTCAGTGTCATAATAAATTCAGCATCAATATCAAAGTCGCGTTTATTTTTTTTCACATTGTTTATAATCAAATAATTTTTTCTTGGCAACTTCGTCGCTAACATCGTCAATGACTACATCATCGCTATTGTCTATGATAACCCTCCGCAGCTGAGATATTCTTCTGACTCGAGACACTGCGAGATAAACTAAATTTGACCATTCAATACGATCATCGACAATTCAGATATTTGTATCAGAAATAGTTAATCCCTGTGACGAGTGAATCGTTATAGCGTATCCTAACGTCCCCGGAGTTTTATCCATTCTCAACGCGCTCTCAACAGCACTGACAGGAACTAAACAATATCATTTAACACAAGATTTTGTTTATCATTAATTCCAGGAGTTTCAACATCGATATTCTGTCGTCGCGTATTTGCTGAGCGATAACACAATGATACAGGTAGATTTGAAAGCTTTTCTTTATGTAATATAAATAATTGTTGCTGAAGTTTATCACGAACTATTTTTCTACTTGCAACTATCAAATCAGCAGGCCTCCATAAATTCCAAAAATCATTCATAGGAGTTTCGGGAATTACTTCACGCATTATCTCACATTGTATTTTATCTGACTGCAGTCTGATTAACTTTTTAAACTTTTTCAGCGGTTCATCAATAGCTCTATGATCATTAGATGTCTCCTCATAATAATCTACAAATGTTTCTAACCATTCATGTGGAGACTGTCCAACAAAAGGTGGCGGTTGACCATGATCACCACACATTATCACAGCAGTATTTTTCGTTAATAACCAGTCAAGAAATATTTTTAATACTTCCAACGATACCGTACAAATTTCATCCCAGATAATAATCTTAGGATATATTTTTCACCCATTCGTTCAGGAGTCCATGCGTCTCCGCACCATCGGAAGAAACTATGATAATTTTGAGATTTTACTCCTCGTTCGTTCCTTTCTCTGTCGAGTCTATGTGTGGCCGTCAAAACAATCATATCTGAACAATTGAATAATTCAATCGCACGCGTTGTTTTACCAGAACCACCACACCCATTAAGATAAATGGTTTTATGTCTGGCTACAGGATCATATACCGATGGTGCTGATGATTTTGATACTTGATTATTATTCTTGTAGTATATCCCCTTAATTTCAACGTCTGCAGATTCAGAATAACTAAATGTTTTCGTGTTTTATTCTCCATTCTCCCCATGATACATCAGCGCCGATATGTAATTGTTCTAGCAAATCCAAATATTTTTTACTTACATAAAATGAATCTGTGGCAACTCTAACCACGGTCTCAGAAAATCTGTTTGTCATCGATAATAAGTTTATCGAAACGTACGCGAGCATCGAAGATCTCAAATGAGTAAAATGCGGTGGCTCACCATCAGTACAGATCACAATTGTACCTAATTTAGTTCCGTCTGATAAACAAGCATTACCTCGACTTGTAAATGTGTTTCTCTCCGCCGTATCAGCAATTATAAAATAGAGTTCGGCATCGTCCATAAGTAATCTTGTACACATTCGTTTATGATCGTATCAACTTCCTTGTGTGAATTTACCGATTTTTCTACCGAGATCTTTTGCAGCTTTATTTTCACATTCATCAGAATATTTCTTTTTTTTTTGTGGTAACCAGATTTGTTTTTGTGAATGATACGATATTATCGCTGCACTTACAACCAACGATATTAAAATTTTATTATCAAGCATGTATCATAATAGTTCTATTGGAGCCTAATATTTTTCTGAAAAATGTCTTCCAAACCACACATAAACAATCGGATGAAGATTTTCCATAGCGATAACGACTCTACACAGGCGAAACCAGTCAGGTCAAAATCTAGCAGGGTTCCGTTTATCGCAACTCTGGTCATCTTGTGTGTCCAAATCGTTTAAAATATTCAGAACACTGTCCGTATCCAAGAAAACTTCCAGGATAACATGCAACCATATCAACTGAGATAACGTTGTTGTAATCGTATTTATTATTCCACAATCCACCGTGTCCCGTATTCGACGCAGCTACGTTGAACATCAGCAAGAAATTCCAATCGTGTCGGTTTCCATGAATATTTCTCCTGAGCAGCGTGGGCAGCAACTGATGGAACGGAAAAGCAATTATTCAGTAATTGTTCAGCCCTGACATCGTCATTAGTATATTTCAAAGCAAGATTTTTCATTTCCTCGTGGACTGATTCTGCACGATAAATTTCTCCGCTAGGTCGTACAAACTGATCATAGTTTACGGATTCTGATCTCTGAAATAACCACACGGATACAGGGTCACTCTTACTGATATGTCTGATAAAATCAAACATATAATCATCATAAAATTTAACTGTTCTGTCTCGTGGAAATATTGTTACCGCGGACGTCCACGCGTGTGCGTTATGATCAATAATTTCTATCGGAGCTCCCCTTGATTCATATCTCGAATACAAAATCTCTCCGGTTAATGTCTTCACTCTTATTGGAAATCTTAATATTTTTTCCAGCTCAGCAACGTCGCTGATAGACGCTCCGGTATCTTTAACTGTTTCTGCCCACGTATTTATTTTTTTACGTCTTAGATCCGTTAAACCTTTTCCACGTATCGCGTTTGTGAAGTGTTCTGTAACTCGCTCAGCTACACAATTTAGCCTTGATAGTTTCATCGGTTTGAGATCATCAACGCTAGGTTTATTATTTATCGAATGCAACGCATAAACAGCTGCAGTCACAGGATATTCTCATTCATAATACGGTTCGTCAACACCAGTCAACGTTCCTGGTTTGCAATCTTTATTTAACGTGACGACGCTACTTCCAACATGTACATGGTCACGTTTGTCACGGATAATCCAAGTGTCGTCGTCTGTCTCTACAATAAATTTTATTAGAATAAAATATATTTGATTGTCGAGATAGTTAATAATCTTCCTTCCTCGCTCGTCATTCATTGTAGCATCGACAACACTTTTGATTCTGAATGTTGACCACACATGACCGCACCATCTTCGCGAAATTCCTTCTTGGCTTCACTGATACGATCAGTTACATCCTCGTTCACCAAAGCCAGATCTTGCATCGAAAAACTAAATTTAGGTTTCGGCAGTTTGTCAAGATCGAATCTGGCTTTAGAAGGCTTAATTGCGGATAATTTCTCAAACTCTTCCATATTATAATTAAGACAAATATATATTTAAATTGATGTAAAATTATATATATATAATGATTCAAGGAAACATTAAATACAAGTGGCTCATGATCGGTTATTCAGCTCCTTGTAACAAAGCCTGCGTAAATGAATTCTGTGGATACCACAAGCAAAGTGTCTGAAGAGGGAGTCTAGGACCAAAATTGTGTTTACGGTGTGGTGTTGGGGTTAGAGGAGAAATTCAGTTGTGTGTGCAATGCGGTGGTACAAAATACAGAGAGCTGAAACAGTATTATGATCAAAAAAATAATACCAATGGAGTTGAATCTCCCATAAAAACCGCTGAAGATTATCTCGCCAGATTTTGAAAATAATGATTTAGACAAATAATATTATTATACAAATGAAACAAAATGAATTTGTGAAACATCCTGTCATCAAGAATTATGAAGCATCTCGTGATGGTATCATCAGGAACTGTCGATTAAAAAAACAGTCGGTTATGCCATTAATACTGGTTATCTCATGCTCTGTGCTGGGGAAAAAGTATCTCTGGCAGAGATTGGTCTACGAGTGTTATTATGGATTGATCAAAAACGGCCTTGTGATTGATCATATTGATTCAGATCCAAAACATAATTCTTTATGTAATTTGCGAGCTGTTACACAAAGTCTGAATTCTGCATGTGGAAATACTGGGAGATGTAAAAAAAATTGCAAGGACAACTATTAAATCTCTGAATATGGAGACAGGCGAAGAAAAAATATTTCAATCAATGAGTGCAGCTGGAAAATATTTTGATATTCACTCGAATTCAGTACAAAATGTCACAAATAATAAATACAAATCAGCTTTTTCAAAAACTACGAACAACGAATCGCGTTTCAATATCAGACACATGAAGGGAGATAACTCCGTCCTCTCTGGTAGAGTAATTAAGCAGTTGTCCCGCTTGTTACTGCGTAATATTGCATAATCGTCGCGATTTATTTTTGTGTGTGTGTTTTATATTCAGTAACGTAATTGTCTGTAAGCAATTAGCTGTCAGTGGATCAGTATAATTTGTAACAGAAAATGATATTTACACGTTTTGATGTAAATTCCAGGTAGGTTAATTTTAGGTCTTCAATGTATAGGTATGTATACACTCAGCCGCTGCTTAGTAGGTCACGCGACATCTCTGTTTAGCTGTTTACAGAATTCCCAACGACATCCGGCAGATTTATTTTAGAAATTGAAATAAATCCACACTGCAGTTTATTTATTCAGCATAGGTAACTTTATAATAATTTCTGTAACGTGTGAGATTTATTTTAGAAATTGAAATAAATCCACACTGCAATTTATTTATTCAGCATAGGTAACTTCATAATAATTTCTGACACATATAATTGTATGCATGAGTCTGTAACTCAGCGTTAGAATGGCGAATTCTCGTACTCGAGGTCTTGAGTTCTATTTCCGTGACCGACACATTGTCGACGGTGGTCGTCATGATGCCAATTTTTCTAATAATAATTGGGGGCGGAGTCTCTTGTACACCGCCTCACCACGTCGAACAACGTGGTGAGTGCTGTTTTGTACTTTCCCCGGGGTTTCATATGGGGG